>VXAA01006344.1:537809-582027 GCA_013399115.1 Anseranas semipalmata
CCTCGCGCGCCGCCCCGGCCGTTTAACGGCCGCCCCCTGGCGGCACCGCCGCGGCCCGACGGCAGCCGCCTCCCGCCCTCTGATTGGCTGCCCGCTCTGACCAATAGGAGCCCCTGCCCTCTGACCGGCGCGGTCAAAGGGGGAGAAAGGCAGCCTTCGGGCCCGCCTCCGTCTCATTGGCCGGGCGGCGTGCCAGTCAGCACGCGCGGAGGAGCCGGCATGGCCGCCGGGAGCGGCGCGGGGCTTGAGGCGGCGGCGGTCAGCGGGGCGCAGCTCATCGCTGAGGCCCTCAGAGCTCACGTAAGGGCGCGGGGGGCAGCGGGCCCTTCGCTCGCTTCTCCCTCCTCAGCCTCGCCGCGGGCCCCCGCTGCCGTCGCGCTGCACCGGCCGCCCCCTGCCGCTGTTCGTACGGCACCCGCAGCACGCTTGCAGTTGTCAGAAGTCCGCGCTGTTTCTGAGCTTGAAACGGTGCGGAATTGGCACTCGTGTTAGCAGGCTTCTTACTGGGGCTGTGGCACGCTGAAAGGTCGTTCAGTTGTAACAAAAATGAGCGTCGTTTTTCGTTTGTCTGTTTGTCTGGGCAAAATGTCACCCAGGCTGCTTCTTGGGGCTTTTTTGCATTAATTCTCTGAAAGCTTACCGTGAAATGATCCTAGGAATTTCCATAGTCAGTGAAGCTGACATACTGGGAAACAGGCAGGTGGTGTGGTAGAGACATCACAAGCAAGCGGTCCGTAGAAAGAGCTGCACATGTGAGTACTGGGCTGTGCTGAACCGCTGTGAGAGCGCTGGGTTTTGGAGGTCTAGAAGCTGTGGAACAGTTACGGAGGACTGCGCTGCAATGCCAGCTGTCATTGCGTATGTTCTCACAATGGCCCGTGAACTCCTAAGTGAATATATGTAGTGGTATGATTTGTTTTTCTCTACGCTGGCTGCATAGTTGGTATGACAATGTTTAACGTGTTTATTTAAGCTATCTTTTGGAAACCATTCTGATTGCTTCTAACATTTTCTTTTTAGAATATTGAATACATGTTTGGCGTTGTTGGTATTCCAATCATTGAAGTTGCAGTTGCAGCCCAAGCAGCTGGAATAAAATACATAGGAATGAGAAATGAACAAGCTGTAAGTATATACCTAGTAGGGCCAATCTTTTCTTTTAAATGTTTTACAACGGAATGAAATCCATTTTCTTACTAGAAAGAATGTGGCCTCTGAACATTCCTTTAAAGAGATAGTAGAGAAGCAGTTACTGCAGTTCTGAAATAAGGGAAAGCATTGGTAGAGTGGGATTTTGGCTTTTTTTTCTGTTTTTAAGTTCCCTCTCCTTCTCTAATAAGGGAATTGCAACTTTTTTCATTTTTAGATTGTCCATTCTCTAATAAAGGAGGTAAGTTAGGGTAAAAATAGGGAGAAGAAGAATTTGAACAAAGCATTCAACTATGGAAAGAAAACATGATCAGTTTTATCTTCTTCAAGATACTATCTTGATATCATCTGCCACATTTTGGGGAGGCTTATCCATTTTTTTTTTTCTGTAGCTTTCTGTAGCCTTTCCAAGGTACTTCTCCCTTAAATTTTTCTGCTATCTTTTTATATCTTTTTAAATTTTTCTGTTTTCTCTTTTGATGTCATTTTGATGCCTTCCCTTCCAAGTTAGGACAACATTATCATTCTCTCTCTAATTGGTAGTGTTTTAATTCCTTTTTTCAGGGCTTTTTAATTCCTTTTTGTTTAGAAGGATGTTTTAGTCAGGAGGTAATATTTACAGGCCTTAAAAGCTAGATTTTTCCTTATCTCTGTCCTGTTCTTGCAGTGCCCAAGGAGGAAGGTTTTCCTGCTGATAAACTTGTCCTGACTATTTTTAATAATTGTAATATCTTTTTTCCTTAACTGGGTTTTGAAAGATCACCAAATAGCAAACCACAGAAAGTTACAATGCTTCTGAATGCCCAAAATAAAGCATTGGTGTACACTTCAACAGTCTTTATTATATGTATTTCAGTTTAGTTGCCTAGATATCAGAAGTTAGACTTGAGGTCATTAGCATTTTGATAGTATGCCACTGTTCTGGGTTTGTTTTTTCCCACTAGTAACTTTTTCAGAATTCAGTAATCTCCTGGAGAATATAATAACCTCAAGCTTATATCTCATTTTCAAGAATTGCTCATAGCTGGCTCTATATTGGGCTGCTGGCAAATGGGCCATCAGCTTTCCATACTCAGATTTCTACAGCTACATTTGTCAATTTTCTATATGGCGGAGAGCAAATACTTTATTATGTTATCAGGAGATTTTTCTTGTGTTTTAACTCTTTTATGTATTCTGTCATCATATGAATACTATTAATTAGAATTTTTCCACTTTCACAAAGAACTTTGAATATTTCAGAGCTGCACAGTGTTCAGGTGCCCATATTTTGCAGCAGTATCCTTTTTTCTGTTTTCCACTATGTAGTTCATAGCATTCGTGTATGATGCTATGACATCAATAAAGAGTTGTAAGAATAGCTCTGCTGAATGAGGTGGTCATGAGCTGTGTGGTTTTGCTGTCTAATCCTGGCATGCTTATGTTATAGTGTGAGAATCTATAGAGGAATGCATGTCTATACATGGAAAATCTATGTGAGAGAGGCAAATATGCACTAGTATGTTTAAAAGGTATGTTTGATTCCTTTGAAGGATTAGGAATTCAACGCTGTCTTCATATTCCTGTAGATCATTTAGCAAGTATTCTATTTTTAGTTTTGGTTATTAACATGATTGAAATTAATTTTATCGTGTGTCTGTAATTAACAGAGAAGATTGCTTTGCACTGCCAGATGAGATGCTGTCCTATTTATCACTCTTTACTAGGCTCTATTCTGTTAGAGCAAGGAAGACAAGAAACATTTTACTTTGTAAATGGTGAGATGCTTTTGCTTAGGGGAATAATAATAGCATGGAGACTTGTTTCAGCATCAAAATCATAAAAATTTTTAGCATCAAATGTCTCGGGGTTTCTGTTCTCTGGGGAATGGACAAGGATGAACAAAAATATCTTGCGGTGGGTTTTGCCTTGTTTGTCCTCAATGAAGACAGAGTAATTGTTTGGCAGAGGAGAGGGTAAAGTGTTTGTAGGTACAGTATATTCAAGATACAATTAATATTTACACATCATGGTTCTAATTGTCCAAGTTTATTAGTCGTGTGGTGTGGTTGTGGAGGACATGTATACAGCTACTTCTTTTATTGGTGAAGGCAGATGTATGTGATCTGAGATGTACGGAAGACAAAGTTTTCTCCAGGGGTTGAGTTTATGCCTCATTTCTGGGCCAGGTGTAGCAAAGGCAGATTTGTATAAGAACCTGTTAGAGTAGGAAAACCAGATTAAAGCATGGATTTAAAGGCTGAGTGTTACTACCAATATCCTTTAGCTAATCTCTGTGGCCTGTAACATGGTACAGGTTTGCTAGTAGCAGTTTAACCTGTGTCCCACATGCCCCTTGAACGCTGGGTAATTCTGTTGCAACTCCACAGGGGCGTGTGTTTTGTGCCTTCTGCCCTGGGTACATATGGCTGTGATAGATTTAGGAGATTGATAGGTGTGTTTTGAACTTAAAAAAAAAAAAAAAAGGGCATTTGATTTTTATTCATTAACAACACATATTGCTAATGTTTAGTTCTTAATCTTTAACAGTAGTTACCACCATGCATTCAAAGCAATCTGTTTTTGATAACCATATCCTATGTATCTCATGAGCATCCAGTATACTAGAGTAGTAGTGCAGTGTAGCTAGTGCCGATGCTTGTAGCTGCCAAGGGAATCGGGCTTGAGAATCATTCAGTAAGGGCAGCTGGAACCAGAATGGACATCTTTTTTCTCCACTCCTCAGCTTCAAGATCTCATTTTTTAAGATATTTCAATCTGTGAACAGTTCATAGCCCTTGGCCTCCATGCCTGGACTATGGACTGCGCAGTATTGGATGGGTGTTAATTTCTCAGGCCAAGGCAGGTGCCTTATCCTGTTGCACGTCTGGGTTTTTCTGTTCCTTTTTTTTTTTTTTTTTCCCCCGGCTTTTCCTAAAGCAAAAGCACTGTCTTCTCAGCTATCAAAGTTGCACTTTTTCTGTGACCAGTAATTGGCCATCAGCAAGTTGTTTTATTATTCTGGGACTGCTGCTTTCAACCTGTGTCCATATTTTCAAGGCCTGCACTTAAGCGGTACATCATAACAAAAGGCATCATATACCAAGCAGCAAGCTCAGGTTCGTACAGAAAGATCTCATAACAAGTTGATGCCAAGCCCCACTGCCAGTCCCAGAACGTACTAGTGTAAGGTACATTTAGGCACAATTAGATTAAAGACCTCAGTCCTGCTCCTTGACATGGCAGTACTCTTTTTACTGGGTCAGTGCATACAAAAATGTTTAAACATTGTTTACTAGCTATGTTGTATTAGCTTGCTTGTATTTGAGTTGAAAACAGGCTAATATTTAGTTAAACCCTACTTCGTGTTTCCACTTGTCTGGGAGCAACAGGTCTCTGCTTTGGCTACAGTTCAAACACAGCATTCACATGAGTGGTTCCAAATTTTGAGTTCCCTGCCTGCATCTGGACTTGCTACGTTTCTTGCTAATGTTGATTGTGGTTGCAGAGGCTAAAATGGCATTTTATATGCCCAGGTCCTTCTTGCCTTTGTGAGGAACATATGGGTCTGGTTTCAGTTGATCAACTGTGTTGTGACCTTGACAGATAGCATCTGTGCTGTTACATATTAGTGGGAGGGGGTGCAAGGTTGAAAAGTAACAGTAAGAACAAAAAACGCTTTTTACAAAAAAATCTTTTAAGTATACCTTCAGAATTATTTACAATATCCTAACCTCTAAATGGCGATAATTTTAGTCATGTTGCTTCCTTGCAGAAAGAAGCAGTAAAAATCCTAATGGCAATGACTCCACGTGAACCTAAATTCTGTGTGCTGCTTTATTTTGCCACTCAGTTCTAAAACATCATTGCCATGGAAACTCAACACCATGCTTTGAGCTCCATTAACAGGATTTTTAGTAACACCTACTCAAAATATTATTTCTAAACTTTTGCAGACAAATATGTCGTTAAATAGTTACCTAATTCTTATATCAGTGACATTTTTCTTCTCCATGTCAGAGATCTATGAAAAGTAGGAAGAGATTTTTCTTGTCAGTGTGCTTTTTTGTCAACAATTCCCTATCCTACTGCTGCAAAGAAAATAAGGTGTGCTTATTATTCCTCTACTAAGCCCCACGTTTTTGCTGTGACAGTTAGTCTGTATCTTTAGGAGCATGAGGATATTCAAGACAGTTTCTCCTTCCATATAACTGCTTATTATAAATCTGTGTTTTCACTCATTTAAGCTGAGATTGCTAACATGCTGCCTTACCTAGAATTATTCATAGGTTTGAGGAAAATGTTCAGCAGCTTGGTAAACTTTAGAAGGATCTTTAGTGTTACTCTTCTAACCATAAGAGTACTTAAAAAAATAAAATAAAAAACAAAATCCCAACTCTATATCAAAATGAAAGAGAGAGGCTAGAAGGCCAGGAGCTTACTTAAAAAAAAAAAAAAAATCATTTTGCAATTTTTTTCTTAAATGTTAGAACCTGCTGAATTCAAGACGAAATTGTGATTTCAACCTTTCACTTCACTTCTGAAATATGAGTCATTCCAGCAATGGCCGGATTTGTTTGTTGACTGTCTGCATAAATCTCTCTTCAATGTTAGTCCAGAAGGCAGTTGAAGGCAGTGTTTTCTTATGCTATTCTATTCATTTTGCTTCCCTGCTTTGGAGGGCTTTCTTGTTTTTTTGTTTTTGTGTGTGTGTTTTGTGGGGGGGAGGGGTTGTGTGTGACTTTTTTTTTGTTAGGGATTTTTTCCTTTTTTTTTAATTATTTGTTTGGTTTTGATTTGATTGTTTATCTTTTCTACTTTTTAAATCATAAATATGCCCAATATATGGGAATATGTAAATGTGCCAATCTTGGAACAACAGAAGCCTGGTATGTGAAGAGAAGTTTTGAGATTTTTCATATAAATCGTCACGAGCACATCTTTATAATGGGGAAGGCAAAGGGGTGCTTCTGCTTCTATTTAAGCTGTAATTATCGGGGAAAAATCTGTACCTGCTTAATTTCAGTATTGCTGTTGAATGTTATTTACATATCATGAAATGTGTATATAATAATAATTGTATAATTAACTCCACAATCTTTTCAACAGGCCTGTTATGCTGCATCTGCTGTTGGATATTTGACTGGCAGGTACATTCCATATTTATCAATATTTATAAGAATATAATTTATATTAACAGAAGCTAGGAACATTTTTCTGTTTTGGAACTGTTTTTTTTTTAGCATGTGCAGATGTAGGGCAGTTAAAATGGGACATCAATTTTAAAATAATTGTCAGTACAGTTATCAATATTTCTGTTGGTGTGATTCAGGACAGGAACAAGGAGGTGCTAAAACTCACATAATACTGTCAATCTTGTAACTGTCTTTAATTCTTCCCTTTTGATTTCTGATTAGTAGTTTAACACCATTGGTATGAGGGGCAGAAACGAAACTACCATTGTTTGCTGCAAGTTGGTGGACCTGCTATACCTTAATCTTGTCATATCATTTTACTCAACAAATACCCTGTTAATACAGAGACTAATCCCATGCCTGCCAGTCTCCCCTGTGCTTCTCCTGAGATGAAATGCTGGCTTTTCCTCTTGTACTGCATTTTGCTCTTAGTGTTGGGAAGCATTCTGTTGCTTATGATCTTAACAGTGTGCTTCTTGGGTATCCCATGGATCCTTTCCTAAAGTAAACATCTGGTGTCTGCTTACTCACAAATACAGACCTGGTGATGCAGATGATCAATCCTTATTCTATCTGCAAGTGTTACACCTGTGACACACAGTTTTGTGGTTTTTCTTCCTTTCAATAATCCTCTAGAAAGAAGCTGATATTTTTCTCATATCTAAAGAGTCTGTAGAGCTGCTAAGGAATGCTCGGTAGTTGAAAATGATCATTTTTATCTCATTATTGGAGTAAGAAGTGCCTCTGCCTGAATTAGACCATAAAAAAAGTTATAAATAAGTTTGCATTGAGTCAGATGCACTTCTCTCTTTGTGAGCTTTCTTCATTGATAATCTAGTACTAAAGTGGAGTTGCAAAAACAGAAAACAGAGGGGGCTTACCAAATTCCACATTACCACATCTGCTCCATCATTTAGTGTTTGAAGAAATAGGGAGCTGTGTAATCATGAAGCTAAATACAACAAGCCTGTGTATATTGCAGACATATGTGTGGGTGGCATGTAACAAATGTTCACATGCTTTTTTTAATTGGAATGATAAATGATTTCTGATTGCAATATCTATATTTAGTCCTTCATACAAATCCCATGTTGTTGATGCATTTTGAAAACATGAGTAAAAGTGTAATATCTTATATTTCAGCATCTTACTAATTTTTGTTGGTGATTTATTTGGTGTTCACTGTACTCACTTTTGTCTTCTCTTTCTCTCTTTTCTTTTTTTCCCATCTAGGCCAGGAGTATGTCTCGTAGTGTCTGGTCCAGGTTTTTTACATGCCCTTGGTGGGATGGCAAATGCAAATGTGAACTGCTGGTAATTTAACTGCATTTTCTCTTTAAAATTCTAATAATTATTTGCTGTTACTTGTTGCAGACATTGAGCTCTGCAATATTTAGTATAGGACCTTTTTTTTCTCTTGTAGGTAATGAGAAGTAAATTCTTCATTTGTCTACACTAAAAGTAATTTAGTTCAGATTTTTGTATTCTCATAGATAAAATTCTCCTTTTTGTCTTACCCCAATATGCATTATTGAAAAATGACAGAATCCTTTAGGTTGGAAAAGACCTCCAAGATCACCTAGTCCAACCTATAACCTAACGCTACCAAGTCCTCCACTAAAAAAAAAAAAAATCTATCAATGTACCTGATTGCATGGATACATTTTCAGACAAAGATGATATTCAGCCTATAATGCTTTACTGATTTTTTTGAAGAGTTTTAAAATATTTTTTTCTAAATTGAAAAGCCACATAGCTTTTGAATTACTTTATTTGCCATTTCATACATGAACAAATTGACAGCTGCATTGTTAAAATCTGTATTTGCTCCCCATGCAGACATTTTGAGGGGTAATTAAGTATTGAATTAAATGATGGTACAGAGTGATAGCACTTACTCCCACAAGCCTTCACTGAGACATGGCAATTTTAGCTGGTCTGCCACTAAAAGCTGTTCAGAATGCTGCGTGAGGTATTTTAGGCAGAAGCTGTGCTATTACCAAGCACGTGTGACCTGGTGAATTGGATTAGTAATGGCTGATGGACAAGGGAAGCTATTTAATGGGGGCTCTAACAAACAAAGTCTCTAACACTGAAAAAAGACCTCTAGTGTTCAAACTCTTTTAAAAAAAAAAAAAAAAAAGTTATTGACTTAAGTTTTGTTGTCCCTATGTGACTTTAGATAAAAATAGAAACATGAAAACTTTGCATTTGAACAGTCACGAATTTGGCCATAAGAAGAAAAATGTTCGTGATGCTTGTTTATGGGCTTGCAAGAGACATTTCTCTTTTCTCAACAAGTTGATTTTTGTCTGAGATAAGCTCTGTTTACCTGACTTCATCTTGTGTGAACCTGTACTTTTGGCAAAAGGATAAGGAAGTGACTTGTCTAGTTTAGCAGAAGATTTGGCAATGGAGTATGCAGCTGGGAGCAGAAGTTACAGAGAGGGCTTCTTGCTTCTGTGGCAACAAGGTCTTAATCCCCTGCTCTGTACCGTCCTCTGCAAGGAAGTGGCATAAGGAGACCAAACTTGTAGGGCAAGGTTAGCACTCGTTATGTCTTGTGATTCCATGACATTATACCTGGCTTTGTAAGGTGCTACTGCGGACTGAGCTTTGGCTTACTTCTCACAGGAGGAGGCTGGACTGACCCCACTGGTGCTGACTTTGAATAATTCTAAGTGATAGTCTTTAGAGCTCAGTCTGAGTTATCCTCCTTGAGCCTGGAGACCTGTTCTTCTGATTCCTCTGTTTCAGTCCCTTCCAGGTGAAAAAAAAAAACTCTTCTGTATCGATTGGAGGGAAGTCCAGCAGTCTGATAGCGCAATTTGCTACCCGTTGTGTTTTTAGCTTTTATTGCCGGAGCACAGATTGCCTGAGTGGAAGAGCCTTTAGTTTACCCTGGAAGCTTGTCACAGTGAGCTGTTGGACGTGTAAATCTAGCCAGCTAGGAAGGTAGTGAGGCCTTGGTAAACTACGTTTCCAAGGGTATAACATGTTATTTCATGTTAAAAATTAACTACAGCACTGCTGCCTTCTCTCCTGCCTCATTCTGAGCAAAAGTTTTTGTATCTCAGTTAGGCTGTGAAAATAGACTCCAAAGAAGAGTTTGCAGTAGTTGTAAGATTTCAGTATACAGTAGCATAGTGCAGTACTGTTCTTTACCTAAGGTTGCAGTTGAAATTTTTTTCAGTTTACTAAAGTTCTTCTCTTGCAAGTCCATAATGCTTGATAGTCTCATTAGTTTCATTGTAGGCAGTGTTCTTCCTGCTTCACTGTTGTTCTGGACTTAATTTAATTTAACTACTTGCAGTAATAAGCACTGCTCTTAAAAATGCCTACAGTATTGTGCCAGTAGTACAGTATGATGATTACATAGGGGGAAGAACTTATTTCTGGCTACAATTATGTAAGATTTCAAAGCAGAACCACTTTTTTCAAGATATAGCTGTTGGGACTAGCTATATTAAGAATAGTGTATTCTTTTCGTTGTTTTTCAATGTTGGGAAGTAGTATTTATTTTGTCCTGTTTATTAGAGCTTTTAAATTAAAAAAAAAAAAAATGAAAAAAGTGAAAGGAACATAGGGTTTGTCACTGTTAAACAGACTGGCTATATATGGATAGTAATAATCATTTTGCTGAGGCGAGAGAAGAAAGAAAACAGTACCATCAGTGAAATAACATTTTCCGTAAGGATTTTTCATAGAGGTAAAATACAGACTGAAGTTCTAATCTCACCGTGTCAAGAGATAAGAACTGAGGTTTTGATTTGTGGCAGAGAAACGGCCTGGTTATGAATCTCAGATCTAGATAAACATATCCCAAAATGTTATGGGTGATTAAATTTAGGATTACGCTTTGAGCATGCTGTTAATGTTTCAGCCTAACGCATTGTATAGATAAATGCATTCAAAGGAAAGGCTGTATCTAAAGAGAAATCATTTAGGAGCAAAAGACTGGAAAGCTAGGCTTGAAACATTGGCTGTTGTCATTTCTCTCAAACCACCTTGCCACCCATGTTGTCAACCTAATCAAAATTGCTAGTAGTATGACTTTTAGAATTTTTATGCTATATAGAGATCATTTAATATGGCTAGACTGTCCTAAAACTAGTCACCCAAAGGCTGCTAGGAAGTCAACCACCTGACACTGATATTTAGAATCCACCCCTGTAGTGTGTTGGTCACTTTCTATTCCTGTTGAGGTCTCAACAATAGTAGAATGAGGGACTCACCAATGTAAGGTGAGTTTACAGATATGATTGCAGTTACAAAAATATATGTGTGCATATTTTTTCTAATACTTTTCTAGGCCTTTGATTGTTATTGGAGGCTCTTCTGACAGAAATCAGGAAACCATGGGAGCTTTCCAAGAATTTCCACAGGTACACAGACATATAACTTTCTACAAAATAGTTTCAGTTAAATAACCAATGGTATTTCTTCCTTAGCATAGGAATAACAATCCCAGACACTCACATTTCCTAGCAGATCATGTAATGCTATTGATTTGCTCCATCTACTGGTTTAAAATCGACACTGTGTAATCTACCAGATTACTTGGAGTGTCTTTGTCCACCATTATGCTAGAATTCATGTTCTGTTTGAGGTCTCAGCTGGTATAAATTGCCCTTGTCTGTCTGTTCTGAGATGGAGGAGAGCAAAATAAACTTTACAAGAAAAGAAGCACCACTTTCTGGAAAAAATACATAAGCACTCAGAGAATGAGTATGGCTTGACAGTTTACACTGGCTGAGGAACTGCATTTTTCTGTGTGGGAGTTTTCACCTTGTTGCTTTCAATTTGGCATTTTTTCATTTTATTCATGTTGAAGTGAGTTGGAAATGACCAAATCACTTTGATAAATCGATACAATGGTTATATGCATTTTTTTAGGTTGAAGCTGGTAGGCTGTACACCAAACTGTCTGTGCGCCCAAGCAGCCTAGAAGTTATTCCTGCTGTTATTGAAAAGGTATGAACAAGTACTAAATTAGCAATAAAACATCAAGTAAATGTCTCCTACTGCATAAGGCCTGTGTTGTTGTTGTTGTTTTATTATTGTTTTTGTTTGTTTGCTTTGTTGTTGTTGTTTTGTAAAGTTGTTACTGTAATTAGTTTGATCTTGCAGATGTTAACCAGTGGTTGGCTGAGTAAACTAACAACCAGGGAGGTTTTTCCTATGAACAGTGCTCTATATAAGGTTAGAAATAGATACTGGTCCAATCTGATGTTTACTGATGCCTGCAGTGTTTTTTGTTAGCTTCAGTCAAAGCTGCAAGGTTTTTGATGAAAAAATGCTTTTAGGGAGGTGGGCAAGAACTGGAAATGCAATACCACAAACTTCAACTCTTTTAGTTCTGAAGTTCTGTTACTAAGTGCTTTCATTATGTGAAGGAGATTTGAAGGGCGGAGGTGGAGATGGTTGTATTTAATTTTGGGGTGTGCAGGTTGGTTTTGTTTGTTTTTGTATATGTGTGTATGAGAGAGAGAGAGAGCACATCCTTATCTCCATGCTTCAGGAAGGGTTACAAAAGACTCCTACCCCTGCTGTAGCAATACTTCTGCCATGTCAGCTTAAATTCTGCATACCATAATACTGTTTTCAGAAGTGCAAATTCAGCAGAGTATCTACCCATAATAGAAGAACTAAGAGCGTAATAGAAGATGAAGGTGTTGGTTGCCTTTTTTTCTCTGTTCATGCTACCTTAAATAAAAATTCAGCATTAAAGTTTATTTTAGTATTTCCAAATGCAACTGCTTATAATACAGTTTTTTATACAGTTTTGTCTATTACAAATTAAATAAAGAATTTACAGCCTAATACTGTGCATAGGAGGAAATGTAAATAACTGTCAAACCTTAAATTTATTGGTATAAATCAATCCTTGGGAGGTTTTCCCTGTGATGGTTCAGGAATCTGAAACAGCATGTTTCTTCACTACATACTGAAGGGTGTTCTTTGTTTTTTAAATTTAACATCCCTTTTTAACATCCTGTCAAACAGTGGTTAAAACTGTGATCATCTGTTTTCTAGGCTGTAAGAACCAGCACATACGGTCGTCCAGGTTCCTGCTATATTGACATACCTGGGGATTTTGTGAATCTTCAGGTGAATAAGAACTCTGTCAAGTACGTACGGATTGTATTCATTATTTTTCAAGGCATTGAATAAATTTTAGTTTTAAGTTGCTTTAGTATTTTATTAAAATGAGTAAAAGATAAACAAGAACAAGCGATTAAATAATTTGCTGTGAGGCTGACATAATGGTACTAAAAACTGACCCTCTAAATTTAACTTTCCATTATAACGTGATATGGATTATAGTTTATAATTAAATCTGCAAAAAATGAATGAATTACTGTGATGGTAGAACAGTGATGTTACTTCATAAATCTCTGGAATAACACTACCTATAAGATTAAAGAAACATGCAAGAAAAACTTTGGAGTCTGTCTTAATATATGTATATTATATTTATATATATATATCATATATGTTCTGATAAATTCTGCGGGTAACATGGTGTGCAGCAACTGGGGTTTTATGCTAAACAATGGGTCTTATCACATTTCTTGTTCTGTATTTTTTTTTAAAGACCCTCTTGTATTCTGCTTGACTTCCAGGTATGTAGAATGCTGCCCGCCACCTCCCATCAGCACAGCCGAACAGTCTGCTGTATCCAAAGCAGCATCTATCATTGCTCATGCCAAACAGCCTCTGTTAATCATTGGCAAAGGTAGGATACGTTGACTGTGGAAGTGTAGGACAAGACCAATGACCAAAATGACTTCTTCTCCCCATAAGTGTTAGCCATCTACTTTTCACATTCTATAAAAAAAAAAAACTTTTTAATTTGATGTTAAAATCTGCTGTGTTTTTACAACATTTTTATTTTGTTGTGTAACTGTTCTCTTTTTCATCCAGGTTAAAAGAAAAGTCAATTGATGAAATATGAGTTTAATCAGAAAAATATCAGATAGCTGTTTTTTTTAACCATAGAGCCAGTACCAGGAGTTCCAAAATTCCAGACAAATTTGTGTGCCATAATACAGAACTTCACCTGCCCCAAACCATCATTTTAGATAAAGAAAATCTCCTCTTTTTCCCTGCCCTGCTTCACAGAGACAGTTAAAATAATTCAGCTTATATCTTTAAAAAAAAAGCCAAAATATGGGAAATTTGAACCCAAATACCTATTTTTTGGTGTGTTATATTTTGAGTTCTCCAGAATGAAAAATAACAGGTAGCTTTCATAATGAGCAATAGTACTCTTTCCGCCACTAATGTAATCAGGCTAATTGAAATTCAGATGGATGCAGTAGGTTTCTGTAGTATTAAACAGTCTTTCATTTCATTCAGGTGCTGCTTATTCACGTGCTGAAAACAACATCAGAAAGTTGGTGGACCTTTGTGGACTGCCTTTTTTGCCTACACCAATGGCAAAAGGAGTAGTTCCTGATAACCATCCAAACTGTGTAGCTGCAGCAAGATCCACGTAAATATAAAGCAAAGCTTCTAATCCTAACATCTGAGAAACAACTAGGAATTGTGGTGTTTTACAAATTCCAGGGAAGACAAAATGTATACATCAAAAAGTCATTTCAGCTACATTTTGCAGCTCATTTTAGAGCTCTGAAGATCTTGCTTGGAAAGAAACAACAAATTTAGGTGGATTGCTTCTGACAATGCTTAGAACACTGGGCAGGAAGATACTTTGTCTGAGACCTAGTATTCTGTAGCTATGAAACCTATGGCAAGTAGATGTATTATGTTGTTAATACACATTTCATAACATGAAGTGAAACTAGTGAACAGTTTACCTTAAATACTTAATTTAGTGCACTTAAAATACTATTAGATTTATATTTTAAGACCATGGACAGAAACATAAGATGCATACATTGCAATTCAAGTTTTGCTGTCTGCTGTATTTGTGTGGTGTTTGCAATACACTGTCACTGAATTGCACTTTATTTAGAAAGAAAAAAGAAAAGGTATTTCAAAATACGTTGAATTAATATGTTTAAAATCATTTATAAGAGCTTTTTGCAGAATTAATGTAAATGAACTGTAAGAACCCTGGTAGGTAAGAGTATGCACAGAATTACCTTGCAGCTGGGACATTTATATACTTGGAGATTAAAACATTTGCCCTTTTGTGATAGCATTATCATTGGTAAGCACACTCATAAGAAAAAAGGAGAATAAAAGAATATACCAAATATTGTATACCCAGCTGAAAGGTAAATTAACAGGAGTCTAAACTGAGAGGTCCACAACAATCTTAATTTTGGCAATTACTGTTGTCAGTATCAGAGTAGTGAGTGTTTTGCTTTAACCTCAGCATCGTTATAGCATCTTGTTAGTCTTCCAGTGTTACAATTCCTTTCTCAACACAGTGTATTAGGAAAAGAGTAATCTTTTTTTTTTCCCTTGAATTCCTGAACTCAGGAATGGCTTGATGATTGGCTGTGTAAAAGGACAGGGTTTTTTGGAGCTGAACAAGCAGCCTAGAGGAAGAAAGGATTATATGTATATTCTTGCATTTGCTGTGATGGTTATTATTACTTCCAATTTTGAAAACACTATTAAATTTAACAATAATTCCTCCTCATCTAATTCTCTTGTTTGCCTTCATAGAGCATTACAACATGCTGATGTAGTCATCTTGCTTGGTGCAAGGTTGAACTGGATTTTGCATTTTGGTCTTCCACCAAGGTTTCAACAAGATGTAAAAGTTATTCAGGTAAGCATGAAAACAGTTGCCAGTTGAAGGAAGTCCTCTGTGTTCCAGCATTGCCTAGAGTAGTTTTTGCAAATTATTTTGGTAGCATAGTTTATGTGGCAGATACTATCATACAGACAGTGCAGTAGAGTGCATGTAGTTATGGTAATTCTTTAGAAATACTTCTGGTTCCTTTAATTTTTATTTAGTTTTTACTTCCTTGTATTTTCTAAAAATGGTTACAGAATTATCCCAGCTATCGAGGACTTGGTGCTGATGTTGTGAGGAGGGCAGACATTTCTGTGTAATTGATTAATATAGGATTGGACTCATGATATGCATGTGATCTTTGGAGCACTGGAATTTCAGTGGTTGAAAACAAATTGTCCTGAAATTGTGAAACCTTTCGTACTGTTTGACTGCTCTTTCAACTGGATTTTTTTGAAACATGATTACCTTCAGATCCAGAGTCAGTCAGTCTTTATAAGAGCTCAGTCGCTCAGAAATGTTCATGGGAAGAGAGAAGGAAAGGCTATTTAACTAATTAATGTATTTGGCAATCTGCCAGCTCCTAGAAAGACAAGTTGTTAAATGGATTATGCCCTAAAAATCTTCTCCCTTAGTCTGTGATCGAAGGGTAATAGTTGATTTAGTGTAGTGTGCCTGGCCTGCTTTCAGTGATCTAGAATACAACATCAGCTTCCAAACTTCATCTTTTCCAGAGGAGTCACAAATTTTTAAACTAGAATTCCTTTTGACTTTTGAAATTAATATATCTTTTGTTTCCTTTATCTAAAAAATGCACAAATACTTTTTAATCTGATTTCTTTCGCTGTCAAGGGTTAATATTCAAAGTTTTACTTTGAATAAAGCATTTCCTGATGTCATTTCAGTGAAAGGCAGAGGAAGTTTCTCTGTACAGCCAACAGAGTGTATAAAGACAGTCAGATAATGTTTCTCACTTGAACTGAAATAAAAATTCCCTTTAATATCTTTGAAGTAATGGTGGTCTTTCTTTTTGAAATATAGATAGATATTTGTGCAGAAGAGCTGGGGAATAATGTGAGGCCAGCTGCAAGTTTATTAGGTGACATAAACGCCGTGACTAAGCAGGTAATGTAATGTCAGGTGTCCTACTGCTTTGACCTTAATTTCCTCTGATTTATATAGTTACCAGTTAAAAAAAAAAAAAATCAAGGGAAAGCATTTTTCATGCAACGTACTCATGCTCTGCAACCCAAATTAAATGTTAAAGATTCTCATTTGTGCAGGGATCTTTCTTGATAACATTCTTGATGCTCATGGTGTTTCTATATATATTGAAAGAAATCTGCAACATTTCAAATGTTGTTCCAGCTTTTGGAAGAATTCAGCAAAAGACCGTGGAAATACCCTTCTAATGCAGAGTGGTGGAAGAAACTAAGAGAGAAAATAATGAACAACGAGGAAAGATCAAAGGTAGTGTTATATTAAAGAAATGAGTTTTCTTACCTTAGCAGGTACTGATACGTAGTCAGTTTTATCACTGCTCTATATTCAAACTCCTCAATTACTTTAGACATTCATGTCACCCAGACTTTGAAAATTTATACCATTCTGATACCAACTTACTGTTGTCAGGCTTCTGAACTGTAAGTTAAGTCTTAATACTTAACTGTAAGTTAAATGTTCTTAGTTTTATCTAAATCCAAATTGTGTGGAAGTCATTGAACGTTGGGATTGTGATGTTAAAGCCAGTAGTCAAAGACCACATCTAGAGCTGCTGTGACTTGTAAGAACTGGGCTTGTACACTCTAAGTGGGTGGAAGCTAACTTACCTGAAGATGCATTCTTTGTTTTCTTCTGTAATTGTGCCATTTAGCAAGGCTGGTGGAAACATAATCTGTATTAAATGCAAGTAGCTTCTAAAGCCAAAATACCACAGATGCTTAGCATATGCTTAACTTTATACAGCTCATATTCTGCAAGTTCAGATGCGTTTTTCCAAGGTGGGATTTAAAATAGATTCATCGTAGCAGATCACCCTTTTGAACTTCCTTCCAGTATGCAGATGGCAACTCATTTAGAGTTATCAACAGTGAAACCTGTGGGGGGAAAATTCATGTGTCTCTCAGGTTAAACTGAGTTTAATAGTTTGCTGTTAAATGACAGGCCAGCCAAGGGAGGGGGTTGCTGACCAGAGTGAGACTCTGATAAATATGTTGTCACCAGAATAGATAAAGCATAAGTGACCTTGAAGTATAGCATGGAAGGCCAAGTACTTCATCCCTACCTAGCATAGTACAAATTATTTCCATAGTATTATTTACATGTCTCAGTTCTGCACCTTATTCTAAATTTTGTTATTTTTAGGGATTAGCATTACAGAAATCCCTGCCTATGAATTACTACACAGTCTTTCATCACATCAGAGAACTGATACCCAAGGACAGCATTTTAGTAAGTGAGGGAGCAAACACCATGGACATTGGACGAACTATGCTGCCTAATTATTATCCCCGTCAAAGGTGTGATTTTCTTTGTTGTGCTGGCTCAACAGACTAGATTTATATATTAATTGTTTCATTTAGCTGAGAAGTATGATGGTCCAGATTTTTTATAATTATTTATAAAGGTTCTAACTAAAATAAATTTATGCTGGAGGTGGGGCTAAAGGGAAGTTATCCACTCGTATATTGATGTCCTGTCATAGATGTAACAGTTGTCTGTGACCTGTGTGCTCTGCAACAGAGGGGTGATAGCCTCTCTCTCTTTTTTTGTGGAAAGAGAGCGAGGAACATCATATTAAATTCCCCAATCTAGATGTTTATTTCTGTGCTCAAAGTGTATGGTAAATATTTATTTAAAATAAAAACAATAGTTTGGAGTCTGATGTTGAAAAGAATTCATGCAAAACAAGTTTTTCTTTGAAACACAACACTTAAAGAACAGGAAAGCTTAAGGAGAATAAGCTTGTTTTGAAAATTGAGTTATATATTGAGCACACTTTCATGCAAACCTGTGTGCCTAAAACACAGGCACCCAAATTTGGAAATGTGGGTATGTCGCTTTATTAAAACTATACCACACTGAATGATTATAAGTAGGAATTAAGTGCCGCTTCTTGAATGGGAGGGAAAAAGTTCTGTCTGGTGAGGTGTACCTTCTGATATGACTCTCTAAATGAACCTTAATACTTGCTTGTAAACAAAAGAAAAACCAAAAACTTAATACCAGTAAAGTTGGTGGAAGAGTTTGCATTTTTCCTCCTTTTTTAAATAAGGGCATAGTAAATTGTCTTCACACTGACTTGTACATGTCTGAAAGCAAATTTGAAAAGTTAACCCTAGAGTAATCCAGTTCTTTATGTACTTTCGTATCCATTATGTGCTTCTGACTGAAATGATCTAACTTAATTACAGCTTGCAATTTGATTTCAAAAGTTGAACAGAAGACTAAAGTTTGAACAGCATTATTTAACCGATGGCTTTCAGACTTCTAGTTAAATTTTCAAGGAATTAAATATAGAGAGATTTCATGTAGTCTACGCAAGCTAAAAGCGTATAAGAATAGTCTGTTTCAATACCACTAGTGTATAAGAGTTCTCAATTTTAATTAGTTCTAGTATGTTTATCTCAAAACATTTGCAGTCTTATTTGATGTTTAACTGAATATAATAATCCATACATCTGGTATCTCTTTATACCAAATGTTTATGAAACAATATTAGAAAAGTATATGAGGAATTATTAAAAATAAAGATAAATCATGGATTAACTGGAAAGTTGGAGTAGAACTTTACTTATAAAGAGATAGTAATTCTGTGTTCATGTTCTTTAGGCTTGATGCAGGTACTTTTGGAACAATGGGAGTCGGATTGGGTTTTGCTATAGCAGCTGCACTGGTAGCTAAAGACCAAACACCTGAAAAGAGAGTCATATGCATAGAAGGAGATAGCGCTTTTGGATTTTCTGGGATGGAAGTGGAAACAATTTGCAGGTAACCATTTTTTGCTCAAGAAGACCCTCTTTGTATGCTGCCTGGATCAATTAAACTAGAAGGCCAAGACCACTGCTGTTAGATAGGGTACTCTTAAATTAAAACATGTGAAAACAAGCCAAAAAATATACATAGTCATTTTTCTCTTTCTGCTGTTCTGACCTAATGTGTTACCAGCGATGAGTAGATAAGTATGATTTTTTTAATTAATCATTTTATCTTTAATGAAAAGTAGCACTTTTAACACCTTACAGAAGGGTGCAGGTATTTCAGAGTTCTTCCAAATACATCTCTGTAGATACAACTTGCCAATCCTGATTATCGTGGTAAACAACAATGGGATTTACACTGGTTTGGATGCAGATACCTGGAAAGAGATGTTACGATATGGAGATCCTGCTACATGGTGAGCATCTTCGAAGTATGTCTTGTTTATTAAGGAAGAAGTGACCAAAATGGTCATTCTGTTCACTTTTAATGCTTTGTGATTCAGATTGAAATTTTTCATGAAATGAACTTAGTCCTTGGGTTAGTTCGTGCAAATAAGAACCAGTTACCAAAGGCGAGGAACCAACCTAATTACAGACTGTTGTTTATACAACCGTGTAGCTGAGAAATGACCCTCTGTTAGTCATCTCAGGTTCCTGCAGCAGTTCAGGCCCCATGGTGGGCTAACCTCCAAAATGTCAATAATCTCCAGAATTTCCTGAGGCTTGAGTTGTGAGTTTACACTGGGCTTCTGCTTCTGGAGCTGAGATCCCTGTACCAACAGAACTAGGCTAAAAGCTTACTCAGGCCTGTCTGCAGATGAAAATGCAACTCTGTAAACATAGCTTAAGTGGTATAGGAAACATAGTTCCTCCAGCCCAGAAGAATTCATCAGGCCAGAACAATAATCATCTCATGCTTTAAAATCAGTGCTGAAGTAATTAAATTGGTCAATCTGGCAATTCTTCCCTGCTATTTATCAGTTTTCTGTTTCATCACAGTGTACCTCCTGTTTCTCTCCTGCCAAATTCACACTATGAGGAAATTATGTCTGCCTTTGGTGGTAAAGGATATTTTGTTAAAACACCAGAAGAACTGCAAAATGCTCTGAAAGCAAGTGTGACTGACAAGCAAACACCTTCTCTTATAAATGTAATGATTGATCCACAGTCTGAGAGAAAGAAACAGGTATTTATATGTTTTCCTTTCTTAAATACTCAGGAAGCATCACCAAAACTGCAGAGAAGGCAGAGATGGTTGCAAGGCAAAAAGATTCTCTTCAGATTTGGGAGATGGCAGAATCAGTGCCTTTATGCTACATTGTCTTCTTTCCTTCTTTTTTTCTTCATTTTCTTCATTGGCTAGTACTAATGCATAGTGTCTTTAATGACTGTTTCCAGAAGTGACAGTTGTTCCTTTCCATTCCTGACAAAATGAGACATTTTTGTGAGCAGTCTTTGTCATGTAGATTTCATCTGGTAGTTAATGCATATTTGTATCCTGTTCCTCTTACTGTTTGCCCATTCTGATAAGTATTTTATTCTCTTTTTTGCTTCCAGGAATTTCCCTGGCTTACTCGATCTAACCTGTAAAAGAAGATGAAGTTAATGGTGGTGCAAGGCAGTGCATTAAGGGAAATAAACTGGTTTCCAGAAGTGGAACCAGTACAACTCTTTTGCATAAACAGTGGAACAAAATGGGATTTAAAAATTGATATCAGAGTAATCTTTAAGTGCTGAAATTAAGTAAGTGCATAATGAACAGGACACATTTTAATGTATACCAGGCTTTCTAAGCAAATTGCACAGAATCACTGATGATAAAACTGCGTAATTTTTCTTTTACTCAGTCATACCCATCAAGATTTGTGAATTAATATCTTAGACGTTCTGGAAGAACAGAATAAGCTGACAGTTTTTACTGTTAGAAACACAGAAGTCTTTGGCAGTCTGCAATTGCAGCAGCTTTATTTTTAACTGACCATCATGCTATTTGTTTGAGATCTTATCTTGTAATGACCAAAATGAAGTATCTTATTGTGAAAGTGTTCATTGGCCTCATTGTGCATTGAAGCCCACTGGGGAGACAGTCGCTTCATAATTTTACGTGATGCTTTTTCAGCTTCTACTCCAGGTAGAAGTAGTACATCAAAAATTCAAGCCTACTCAAGGACTGAGTTTGTCTGTTGCACTTGGGTTTTGATGGCCTGTTAATTGGGGCTTGTGGTACTTGCAGGAAAAAAATAAAATAAAATTTTGTTTGGAGTTTTACTCTTTGCAAAAACACTATCATCCCTGTAGGCAGAAAATGGGAACAGACTTATTAGTGAGCTTTCCAGGATTCATAGATTGTATGAAAGTAGCTCTTTCTCTGTGCTTCTGTCAGAGTGGCCTACAGCAACTACGTTCGGTATACTACTAAGCAAGTCACTTTATGTGTTGTTAAATACACTGGGAGGTTCTCTTGTTCTGTATGTCTAACAGAAAATTCTGGCTCTGCTTGGGTTTTGGTTGCTTTATTGTCAGTTATTCCATAACATTAAATATTAGTTAACTAATGAAAGGCATTTGGATGTCTGAAGGAAGAGAAGGACTGAGCTAGCAGGAGATCCTGGGCTGCAGTTAGGTTTGCTACAAAAAACTTAGCTTATCAGTTCTTACACTTCAGTCTGGGTCTGGCAGGAGGCTGTGGGTTACTGTAAGCAGAGTATTATCTCTGCACACTTCTGTCTGACATGAGCAAGAGTACTGCAGACCACTGGAGATAACACTACTTGCTCTATGTTTGGCAATAACCACATGGCACTATGAACACTTGAGTGTGAGACTGCTGAGACGGCAGAGTTGCTGTGTTCTGTGGGGTCTTCTACAGGAAGCGTGGAACGACATTGGATCTTTGTGTTTCATTCTTCCAACTTTCCACAAAATGATTTGAATATGTTAACTGATGTTAATATGTTTAACTGATTAAGCACACTGCATTATGATGATGTAAAATGTCCATGAGAGATAATACTGGGACTGACTAGAGGGGCGATCATTTGTATTGGATAAGCAAATGCAGAAAATCTTGTCTTATATTTAAAAAGTAATAAAAAATGATTTTCATGGTGTTTTTCCTTTAACAAGAGTACTTGAATTATATTAGCATTTTGTGTCAGCTGTTAGAAATCAGTTTAAGTTGGATTTGTAGAAGACTTGTTGAATAACCACAATAGTGTGCACCGTTTATTTTAATAAGTAAGGACAGATGGAAAATGGAAAGTAAAGAATTTGAAAGTGTGGAGAGGCGATAACACAATTGATAACATCAGTTTGGATGCCACTGAGCTTTTGAAAAGCTCAGAGAAGAATTAGCACCGTATTTCTGATAGCTATAAAATAGACTAATGCCATGATATAATAGAAACTCTTAGGCTGTAATAATTAAGGCATTTTTTAGAAGAGTGAACATAATTTCTGTTTATAGTCCAGGAAAGTGAAATCTGTGCTACTTTGTTTATATAGCTTACCTGCTTGATACTGTGTCTTACACCATGGAGCTGTGTCCAAGGGGGGTGTTAGGCAGATGAAACTATGAAAGACAAAACATTTTTTCAGAGATGAGAGAAAAAGATCTCTCTGAAGTGTCCCCATTTTATTAAAAGAAGCAAAAAGTTACAGATCCCATGGGTCTAGGGAGTGCTGGCCCAAATGGCTTTAGCCAACGTGAAATTTTTCTTCAAGGCCAGAGCACAGAATTAAAGGTACCAAATAGTCACAAGACACCAAACTCAAAAGGGACAAAATGCCTGGATATCAGCTGAGGAAAGATGCTGTGGAAGAGGTACTATAATTTACTTTGTTTAAATGGGGCACAGTTCTGAGTCTTTTTCTTATCATGGCTTTCAGGTAAATGATATTTGAAACTTTGGTATACCCATTGTGGGTGACCTCCATCAATCACTAGTTTAGTTCCCTTGAAAGCTTTTCTTACAGGGACCTGCTCAGGTTGGGAAACTCAGCAGTTCAGGCCTGCAGCACTTGTCCTCTATAAAGAGAAGACACAGGCATGCACAAAAGGGACCTGTCACAAACCCATGACCAAGTGGTACAAGAAAGGCATTAGAGGTGTCCAAAACCCACCATGTAATCTAACTGTGGAACCACAGTCAAAACAATCAGCAGCCAAAACAAAGAATTGCCAGGTAATTGGAAATGAGGACTAAGAAGTAAAGTTTGTTACTATCTCAGCACCTCACAAGTCTCATATGTTGAAACTATGTGTTCCTGCAGTCTCTTGGTATGCTCAGCTTGCTAACAGGTTTAGTTTGCAGTAATTAATAACTTTTTAATGGTTTTGTTTCACTTTTAGTCTGTAGTGAGTTCTGTAGGCTGTCTGCCCTGTGAACATTTGGGCACGTAATGAATGCTTGCCTTCAACTGTTATGGCCTTACAGCATATACCCATCTTGATGAGGAATCAGATGTATACTTGGTCTGGTTAGATTTATTTTTAAACACCAATGCAAAAATCCCAAATACACCTGAAACAAGCTGCAGTGAGCCTTCAGGCCTGCCCCTGTACCCAAGAAACAAGCACACACTGGCTGTAAGCTATATGAAAACTCCTGTTAACAAATGTGACTTACTTCTGCCCTGGCCACATCATGGCTTTGTATGTTGGGAATCAAAAATCCCCATTGCAGCTTTTTATGCTGTTTAGAGACATTGGTTGCTGTGCTTAGTGTAGAAAAGTGTGCTTGGCACCCCCTACTTAGTGATGTTCTGAGACCAGACCAGATACCAGAGCTGATAGTCGTAACGACATAGAGGCAATATGACTTCTGATTTATTTACTTATAACTGGATACTGTAATGAGCAAGAAACAGCTATTCTGATGGGGACATTTGCTGTTTCTTTCTTTTGATGATTTGATTGAAACCAGATGGACAAGGTTTAAAGAGGCCCGCAGTAAAGCAGACCCTTCGAGCTAATTATGGCACACACTAATATAAATGAAAATTATTTCAGTGTCTGTTCTTTCCAGGAATCTCTAGGCTGCCTGAAATAGTGCAGAAATAAGTAAGAGAAATTAATAGAATGACAATTTGCTTGCCTTGAGTTAATACTCCAAAAAAAAATTTATTTTTCATCAGTCTTTTCAAGGCAGAGAGAAAACATAAGGAAACACACTACTGAAAATGTTGCATAGAATAGTTTATTTCAGACTTTTTTGACTTTAATTTGTCAGCTCCAGCAGTCTAATTGTGTAATATCCTGGGTCAAATTCTAAATTGGGCTCAATGAAGGGATACTTTTAAGGCACAGTTTGAATTGCTGTGTTTTGGAGTTGACCAAATGCATTAGCTACCAATCTAGGTTTGTATAAATGACCATGGACATATGAAAGTCAGCAACTTAGAACATCTTTGCAAAGAGATGATGAGAGATTTGCCTGTAGTTTGTAGTGTTGGTAATGCTACCAAATGAGGAAATAGCAGAAGACCCACGTAAGCCTTTTTGCACCCCAAATGTACACAGCAACATCAATTTTTGTGTCTCTTGCTTCCAGAAAGCAACCACTGTATTCCTGAGCACGGTTTTTGTGCAATGACTAACTGTAGCTGTTGCAGCATGAAACACAGCATAACCTGCAAGCCTACCTAAGAACTGAAGTCAATTGTCAGGAGGAGAGGTCCTTCTGCTCTCTGTATGGTGGCTACAGGAGCTTTGCATCCCTCCACATCACCTTGCAGCTGCAGTGACAACACAGCCTCAGTCACTTTACCAAGCTAGAGCTCCACAGTGTCTGGATAAAAGTCTCTCTCTAATGAAATCAGCACATTAGAAGTATAAAAAAAAAGTTGGCACTCTTAAAAAGTGCTTGAAGAACCTGTCATCTGTATCCTTGACACTGTCATTAAGATAATGTGCAGGTATGGCATTTTATAGATCTTGGCCCTGAGAGGTGCTGATATCTATACCAGTGGACTTGAAGGCACGCCTCAAGTTCCAGTCAAAGCAGTGCATCCTAGTACAGCAAGGAGACGCGGCTGGGGTTTAGGGATGAAAGCCTCGTTAGCCAGGCCATAAACCTGCTCACTCTGCAAAGACTGGGATAGCATTCAAGTGCTCAGAAAATAAGTAGAAATTATGTTGAGAAAAAATTAACATTTCAGCCCTACCAGGTATTTTATACTACCACAGATAAGTAGCTAATGCTGGGCCTCATTCTATGTAGTTGAAATCAGTGGGACCTTTATTACTGAATTTAGTGTTAGAGCTGACTTTATTCAAAGTTTTCATCCCTGTATGCCAAATCGCCACTTGGCAAGGATGTCTTTAATACAAATGATTGAACCTTCAAAAGTAGGACTTTAAAATGGAAATGCTAACACAGCCTTAATTATAGCTCCCTAATTCTGCAAAGGGAGCTTGGAAAATGCATTTGTCTGGTTTGATTAGGCTCAGCTGCATTCTGTATTTAGAAGATGACAACCCTGGTGTACCAGAATGACTGGACAATGTGCAGTGCCCAACCATTTTGCACGCTGCCACAATAAGAGTGCTGCTTGGGCTTCAAAATGTAAAGCACTATAAAAAGCCAAAGCCTCTCTCCTCGCTGCCTGACCCACAGCCTCTGAAATCAGCCATCGCCTTACAGAAACACAGCAGATTTAAAACGTAGGTGTGGGCTGCTCGACGACTACAGTGCCAGAGAAGTCTCATTTATTCTGCTTGCCCTAGTGTCATGGTCAGTGCTTGAGGCCTTCCATTTGCTTTAAGAAAAAAAAAAGCCAAGCATACTTGGCAACATGCTGCTACTTCTTCCTACTCTTCTGGTGAGACCTATTTCTTTACCACCGCCCACTTTTAATTTGTTAGTTCTTTGGTCAAGCCTTTGAATAAACCAGTGAGTGTTACTCTCTACTACTGCTCCCCAAGTGTGCTCACCAGCTCTACTGCTGGTTTGACATCCTGCAAGACACAGGATCCCTCAGTATTTAGTGTCCAGAGGAATCTATGAGAGTAGAGGAACATCGGCCATCAGAAAATGAGGCATCAGTATTTTAAAGAAAAGGTATCTGAATTATTTTCAGGCCCTGATTTGGGAAGGCACACAGGCACATGCTTGATTTCAGGAGCAGCTTCATTGACTTCTCTGGGCTGCCTGAGGTTACATTCATGATGAAGTCTTCTCCTGAATCAGTGGTGCTCTGGCCACTCATCTGGTAAGGATCCTCTGCGGAAGGCTGCAGTGCCAAAGTTAAGGGGCATTTTCCAAGGTGTGTGTGCCCCGGTGTTTGGCTTTGGCTCCGTTACATCTTAATGATGTAATCGGCAGCAGTGTGGTATGGAAATCAGGTACGGGATGCTGCATTGCCAGCATCCATGTAACACTCTGGAATGGAGAGTCCAGAGACAGGGTGACCATTAAAGCAATAATGCTTTTTTTTTTTTTTTTTCAAGCAAGAATATTCACAGAGGGAAAAAAAAAAAATGTGCTTTGTGGTGTTTAATTGATTGGGCTTCTTGGCAGGCTGGATGATAAATCACTCAAAGCAGGAGTCATGAGGACCAATTACTGCCAGATACTCTTCTGTTCTACGCCTCCAGCAGCACTGCAGTGATGCCAGTACAGGCGGCGACTTCTGCAGGCCTTACTGATAGAATTAAAAAAAAACAGCAAATAGACAACCCAAATGAAAGTAAGATGAAAGAATTACCCTGAAAACTATTTCCATTTCCTCTAGATGCATGTGTGATGAGTGCACCACATCTAAGAAGCATCGAGTATTGTGTATGTCCTGCATGGTGGTCTGCTCCTGTGCAGTAGCTAAAGCACAAAGGGAACATACTGGACATGCCATATATGCACCAAATAACCATCTAGTAGCTGAACATCTTAAGGAGCCATCAGACTTTCTGTAGGTGTGATCAACACATTCAGCAACTCCATGGGATTCCTGACTGTATATTTTTTTTACAGCACGTTTGCATTGTAGTTATGCACAGGCTTTCTGCATGTCCACTGCATTATATATGTACACATTTCTGCCTCAAACAGCCCTGCTGTTGTACAAAATTTTATAAAATCCCACAGCAAATGCTAAATGATTTGCAGTTTGGAAAACGAGGTCTGAAAAGTAGATGAAACAAACAGGAAAGGGGAAGAGGACTAATGTTATAAAGGTCAGCAGCTGAATTATTGTTTTAAAATTGTTCTGTTTTGTTGTGCTTTCCAATGTTAGAAGGCCACAGTGTGGTTCTTTTGATAGCTTTGATGGAAATCACTTGGCATTATCCCATAATGTTGAATCATGTTCATAACTCTTCTATGTTGTAGCTTGTTCCATTATCAATCAATAGAAAAAATAAAATAAAATGCATGCATGGGAATTACTCACGGGAGAAATAAAGTGAAGGACTGAGCCTTTGAAATAGGTCTAAAGGTACAAAGTTAGAGCTTGGATCTGAATGTCCTAAAAAGGGGGTGAGAGCTGGGCTGTTCTGGAAACAAATAACCTCTGAAAGGTGTAAAAATAAGTCAAATTCCCTAACCAGTTTTGTATATCTGCAAGTACAGATATGTAGAGAAGCAGAGGACAGAAGGCCACTGCTTGTTGTGCAATGCATAACATCCATTAGGTGACTAATTTGCCAAAAGGGTTGCTTTTGGAAGCCGCTTGCTGCCCTTAGGATGTGCTCATCCATCTGAAGAGTTGCTAGCACCAGCTTGCATTTAGCTGGCCAGCTGCACGGTGCCCTGAGACCCCGCTGGGTGACCAGCACGGGTGGAGCTGTGAAGTCAGAACTTTCCCACACGGTTGAATTTACTTCATCACATGGTCTGTGGGTCTGGTCCTATATGGGCTTCAGAATTAAATCTAAATTCATCAGCAAGGAAAGGATGAAGCCATTCTTTGTTTTACAGCATTTACGATCTCTTTTTTACTTCAGCAGTTGCCTTTGTGCTTGTAGATAATACCATCTTCCAAAGTAATATTAGCTATGTTGTTAAATTACTAAATCTAAATGTTAGGCGTGAATGATGCAGGTGTGTGAACTTGACCAGATATTTTTATTGTGAAAACCAATCATTACTAAATAACTAACAAGTTTTGCAAAGAAAACATAATTATAAAGAATCTTTTCCATCTCCCACTAATTGAATGAGCGGAATTCTTCTGTACTACTTTGCAGACATCATCTGTTATTGAATTACTGCATTAACACTGTGTTGCTGTTTTACCTTTGCCCCACTCAGCAGAAGAGCATTCAGCCTTTTGAACTAGAAAGTCTCAATTATCTTTAGTCTTTTAATTAGAACTGTGTTCATACAGGACCGTGAGATTGATGATATTTTATTTGAACTACATTCATTTTCCTTTGGCTTGTTGATGAAGGACCTGCCAACAGAAAGTGGATAGGACTGAGAAAAAAGCCTTCTTTTTAACAAGTATTCAAAAGTCAAAAAGTTGGCTTTGGATATTTTATTAGCTGTTATGGCATCTACTCAAACTAGGATTTTAAAAACTGCAGTTGTTTCCCAGTAATAAAACTGTGGTATTCTTTATTTTTGAACATTAGACATCAGGTGACATTTTGGTTCTCACTGTAGAAAGATTTCTAAAGTCAAGTCCTCCAAACTTTGTTCTCACTTTAGGCCATGGTGGTATCTTATGAGACTTGGAAACTGCAGAGTGTCAATACTTTGCTGTGTTTCTTTCTTAAGCTAATGGCATCCGAAATAAAAATACTACTGAAGCCATTGTACTGCTATTAGATAAGCAGTACTCCTGGTATTAGAGTAGCAAATCTAGGTGAGACACAAGTAAGAATCACGCAGTATACACTTCCTTTGTTTCTAGCAACTGCATGATTTCATAGAAAAAATTTAAAGTTTTCTTTTTTAATTTTTATTCCCAGATTTTTATAGGATTTTGGGGGTTGCAACAGTGAATCATTTTAATGTGGATTTTCACTACACCACCAATAACAGCTGCAGTGAATATAGAAGGAATAAAAATCCAGGTTTGTTATTAGTTACTATTGCATGATAGAGATAAGGACTTATGTTCTTGATCACCAGCCTTAACTATCTGATGCAGATCTCTCTGAAGGGAGCAGAAGCTTTCCATTGACTTCGTGGGGCCACGGGAATATCTGGGGGAACGAACAGCTTGGCCGAGCAAGCTCATAGACGGTCGATAGCTCAGGGGACTGGAGAGCACGTCTGTCGTTTCTCGCACCGTGTAAGACGCGCTCTGCTACATGACACTTCCCCTCCTCGGGATGATCCCTATCACGTGAGCCAATGCCACAGAGGTCAGACACAAGCCCTGTCACCAGGTGGGCATCCTTGTCATCTGGCGCGGAGCAGCGCCAGTTAGCGCGGAGCGTCAGTCGTGTACACAGTCACTAGACTCAGTCAACAGCAAAAAGCCCACGGTGATCATCCATTCTATTTCCAATGGACTTCATTCTTCTCCCACTGAAACCATCAGCAACCTTGCCAGTGGTTTCAGGTATCAAGGTGAATGCCTTAAAATTAGAGCAAACAAATGCCAGGGCCTGTGTCTTGTGGCCTGCCTTGCTGACTTGTACTGAGCTCTTCTCTCTGTTGACCTGAAGGTGGTTCCAGTAAAAACTAACGACGTGATGAACTACAGCTACGTCACGATGAAGAGGTCTGTTCAAATATAAACCTGAACACCTCCTGTCAAGTTTTCCTGTGGAAGATGCCGTGTTCTCCTCAGCACAGTGTGTGCCTGCGGAGCTTTCCTCTTGCATTTGCTGAGAGCCAGCTCAAGACAAGCAGGCTCAGACTTCGGACTGGTGGAGATGTTAAGTCAAAAGAAAGGAGAATGTTGACAAAGCATCCATTTTCAATCAGAGTTTTCAACTGGAAAAAAAATAAAAAATAAAAAAAAAAGTGGACCAAAAGTTTCCACTAAAAAATTGACTGCAAAGCTAACCATATTTCTTTGGAACTCACAAGCAGCCCTGGCTTTCTGTATCACTTCTGGCCACCTCCAGTAAAGCACACGCCCTTGCAAGGAAGAATTATGTTCCATGTTCCTACCTTATTTTGAGCTGTCACAAGGATGGATGTGATCTGTGATAGAATTCCTTGCACTATGCTTCAAGCAAGATGTTGTTGCCTTTTTTACCCAATCATGCATTTCTATTCTAGTCCGGAGAACCAAGAACTCAAGTTGATAACAGGGTGGTGGAGGTGGGGAAAAATATGGGTCCTATTCCATGATCTTGGTTCTTTGCAGTATTATTGGATTCATTAATTTCTTTATCAAACAATGTATTTTGTACTACAAATTTCTACCAAATTTTCAATTGCTAAAAGACTACAGGAGGATTTCAGGAGGATTTGAAATTACTCAGTCATTGCTTTGGCTAAGTATTGAGCTGGTCAAACATTTTCAGAGGTGAATCTTTTGATAAAATCATGACATTTTAACTTTCAAGTATTTTTTTCCAGTGTTCATGCAGGCTTCTAGTGTGGGGATTGTCCACTGCTTATCTTTATAATCAGGCAACTGGATATTTGTCTTATATGCTTAGGGCTTGTCACGATAAACTTTGCAGGGACTGCTAAAAGCCAAGACAGCTTAACCAAAATTGTGCAAATACATTTCTTTGCCCTTCAGTAGCGTACTCAGTAGGAGTTAGCACCCATGGGGACACGTCATTGTCCCTGTCAGTGAGTACTTTTCTCAAATGAAAACAAAAAATCAATTCTGTAATTAATCCAAAAGATTCCCCTGTTTGTCTCAGGAAGCAAAATAAGCAGTGGGCAGTGAACATCTCCATCTGGGAGGGCGGGAGTAATGGTGGTTTTCACACCAAAGCAGTACCTCTGCTTTTAATGGAAACCGCTTTCAGAGCCCAAGCAGAAAGGGAACGTGCAAAGGATCCCTGTGCTAGTTATTCTCATGACAGAAACTTATTTGCCAGTTGGAAAAAGCAGAGGAACACCAAGCTTTTGTACAGGTGACAAAGGCAGGCACTGCTTTTCAGAAAAGGAGAGGTTTGTTTTCCTCCTGCGGTGTTGTGTGGTGCATCGGCTGCCACCACCCCCAATCTGGATGCGTTTCAGTCGCCCCATAATGGCACACGTACTGCTTCTTCCACCTGCTGCACCCTGTCAGTAAACTCTTTGCGGTCACACAACGTCTGGCTACCAGCATCACTACCAGTGACGCTGTCATTTTCACTCAAATGCTAAATAATGAGCTGGTCTGTGGTTGTGGAGCCTCGGTGGCATCCCTCGGCCGGAGATGCACCGTGTAAGTGAGTGCAAAGCACCACCAGCTATAAACAGATGTTAGGTCACTGCTCATCTCTCTCATGAAGGCAATTAGTGACCTGTAGAAGATGATCAGTCAGGGATTTTATTCATCTCGACACTGGTGTCTGGTTGCCTGCACTGAAGGATGCTGTTTATAGTCCAGTTTATAATCTCTCCCTTTCCTGCTCGTTATTATTATCATCCAAAGTGCCTTTTTGCTTCTGTTACCAAAACAGAATCCCCCCTGCCACCGTTTTAGCAGCTAACGTCCACAATGGGGGCAACTGATCCAGTGCAGGAGTTAAATATAACCGTGCCTAGGGTAAGGAGAAGATTTAATGGGAAATGGTTGGCATTCTTTCTTCCTAAAGGCACGGCGGGAGAGAGAGCGGGCGAGAGCCGTACACACGCACAGACACAGACACACAGACACGCAGACACACAGACACACTCACATCCCGCGCCGCGAGCGAGGAAAGAGGAAGCGAGCAGGCGAGACGGACAGAGACAGAGTAGAGAGCGAGCGAGCCCCAAAGCAGAGCTGCGCCTGCGGGCTGCAGCTCCCCCGGGCGCAGGCAGCATGTTTGCCCTCAGCCTTGTTGCCTGGGGATGTTACCTCCAGCTTTTCTCCTGCTTTGCTTTCTCTCAGACTTCGTACGTTGACAATGCCTTCCCAGTTTCAGCAGGTAAATTGCTTTAAGTCTTGTTACCGTGCCTTGTTCGGACCTCTCCTCTGCACGCCGGTTCTTGCACTTCCCAGCGACTGGGAGCACAGGAGGACGAAATACTTCGCTTTGCAGATCTGGGTGAAGGAATTTTGCATTGCAGGGCTGCTCTGCCACAGGCTGGGACATTTTTGTTGCTTGGTGGCTGTTGCTTTTTGCTTTATTATTTCTGTTTTTTTTTTTTTTTAAACCTCTCCCTTCCCATCCCTGTGAGAAATAATAGACAAGAGCCTCAGCTGTGCTAAAATGCCTTTTTTTTTTTTTTTTCCACTGGCTTGGTGCTGTGCTAATTCATGCCACTGAAGGATCTGGCCCAATTAGTATATTACTTGCATGTCTGCATGTTTCTTTCTATTTTGGATGAGCTTAGGTAGATTACAGCAAGGGAAGGAAAATGAATCTCAATGTATATCTGCTTCTATAAATAAAGCCCTGACCTCAATGAGTGCTGCTGGAGCCCGAATGGATGTTAGCAGAATAAACATCATCTGGCTCTGGCTGTGACACTAACAAATACTCAGATGACTTACATAGCAAACAAGAGTCCACTGCATGGAAACTCCCTGCTAGGCAAAGGCAAAACAAATTAGTTGTCAGCTGAGCCAGGGCACTGGAAATCCCACTTAATAGATTTTACAGTTTGGTCAGCGAGAATCTCCTTTACCTGTGTTCTGTGCAAAGGAAGGGAAAAGATGACAAGAACTCTGTCTCCATCTCCTCTTGGAGGAACTGTCACCATTTTATGGCAAATTACTTCTAACCGAAAGATGCTTCTCACTAAAATCCTGGATTCCATCGGTGTCAAATTTGGGATGGTTCAGGTGAGATTTGTAGGTCAAGGTCAGCTCTACCTTCAGATCCTCCCCATGTTTCTGACATCAAGACCGTGTCCAAAAGGGTGCACATTTTAAAACTGTACATAAAATCAACCTTAGACATGGATTTAAAGACACAGAGTCTTTCCTCTCTCTCTCATGTCTCTGGTGTGACCACAGAGCCAGATGGTTTACATTCGAGGCATTTAAGAGCGAACAGCGATCAGGAGGTAGCCTGGGCGAGATGATAGATTTCTGGACTAAATAACAGTAACAGTATGAATGATTTCACCTGTTCTTTTTTTTTTTTTTTTAATCTTTTGAAATGTGCAGAACTAACATTCTATTTCACCTGCAGTGGTTTGAACAGTCCATTCATTTAGGAATATTCTTATTCAAATAATAAGATTCTGAGGTCCAAAGAGTAATGTAGATATCCTTTGGGGAAAAGCCCTAGAGCATTTAATAACACAGCCATTAGAGTTCTGCAGTCATTTCAGATAGCTTTTAAGATAACATCTAGAGAAGCCTAATGGTTGAAGAAATACATCCTTTGAAAAACAATTTAATCCATTCTTTTGAACCTCTAGGAACTAATACATTTTTCTGCTAAGTTCTTTGTGATGCTAAAAAGCTTTTCCATTTGTTATCATTTTTGTTCAGTTGGGTGTCCTTTTTCCATGAGGTTGATATTAGTTAATGTTGAGGTACAGAAACATCAAAAGTTATTTTCTCTGATATGTTCCAAATTGCCTTGCAATCGTATGTAAGTTATTAGACCTCAGAAATTGTTTTGAAGAGGTTTGTATTGCCTTGAAACTAGTAGGTTCCAGCCAGACAAACACCAGCTTCACTTTTCCATTGCTTGCATGGCCTGGCCTTTCCCATGCAGTGATTTTCTCCTGCGGGCACACTGTGTGTCTAGAGAAGACATTTAAATTGCTATCATCTTGAAAAAATAATGGTTCAGGTAATAAGTCCTTCCTCCTCCAAGGAGGAATGTTCCCATCTCTGCTGGAAATGTAATAGAAGAGGAAATCTGAAGGGAAATGCATAGCCTAGTGTCAACACAGGTCCTTCAGCTGTGTTAGCAAGGAACTATGAAAACCCTTTGAGTCCCTAAATCTGCATCAGCAAGAAAACTGGGATAGAATAACAGTAACTGCGAAACAAGAAAGAGCATTTTACAGCAGCAGTGCCACATGTGCAGGTTTAATATTAAGTGTGGTGTAGTGTCAAAGTAGAGAGCGCGCTTGGGGCTGGCAGGCTCCGTCCCCACCAGCTGTCGGCTGCGGGCTTAAGGCTCTAGCACAAACGTGTTGCAAATTTCTACTTGGTAATATGTGGCAGAATAACATCTAGTGGATGATTCAGTCGTCATGCCACAGCCACAGGGCTGGATTATGAGCCATATTTTGGTGAACTGTTACATAACTGAGTGCCAATTTTTGCTTGTTAATCGGGGCAAGGAATTCTCTATTTGGTAAGAAAAATCAGGCAATGAAAAACTAAATTCCTTTAGTACTTTAATTGCATCTGCATTTGATGAAGCATCTCCTAAGGAAAAAGCAAAGTTCTCTATTTTACAGTAGAAATCTCACAGCGTGTACAGAAGGTAGATTAATTCCATTTAAATTCTCAGTTATTTTAATGGTTTCTCAAATGTTCTGTGACTGTCAGCTGAGTTAATTATTTGTATCTGGCACCAGGATGTAATTTCACATTTAAAAGATAGATTTCAGGACTATATTTGCAAACTCTAAAACTAATCACATTTACCAGAAAGTATGCGCTTTAGTGACCACTTGTCTTTTCTACAATTGGAGGAACACATATGGCTATTTTTCAGATATGCCTGAAAACCTCTGGGCTAAAAGTACTTTTATTTCTGTTCTCACACATCTTTTTATAGCAATAAGTCACAAATAAAAATGTTCACAGGTCACAAGGCGGTAACTATAAAGCAGAGATAAACAACTCGTAGGCGGAAAAGTGTTTGTAGAGTAATTGGGGGAAGAATAATAATCTGGATTATTTTCTGTTTTGCTGCCAACTCCGCATTGTAGTCCCATCAGCCTCAAGCAACAACGCATCTTTTTTCCTGGAAGAATTTTGAATGTCATGTCAGCACCAAATGGTGATTCTCCTGGTGCTGAAGCATCATTTCTGGAGGAAATGCTTTGGGGATTAACATTACAACATGCTCAAGCACGTGGCTGCGGTTCCACGTGGCAGCAAAGCCCCCCGGGGGTGGGTAACTCAACTCTCCTTGAGGCAGGGGGTTTCTTTTCAGGGTAACCTGTTGTAACCCTTCCTTAAGACACTGTGTTTATAATGTCCTTTGTTATCATTTTTCAGAGCTCTGCTCTGCTGAGGCTCCTGCACTGTACACTTGAATAGGACATCTGAGTGCTCCACTGTTGCAATCACATAATGAAAAGCTAGGTGTGAATTTTATATACTCACTTTTAGCAGGGCTAAGTGGACCGCTTTGCACCTTGTAAGAACCAGACTGAAGGAAGTCATCTTCCCAATTCGGGTAGCAGAAAGTGTCTCCTCCTTTCCCTTTCCTACTCATCCAGGTTGAAGTTTTCTGGGGCTTTACAGAGAGGGGGGAAAGTACTTGATATACCACCAGGAGCTGGAGAAGAGCAGTATCTTGATGCTTCTTCTGACCCAAACTTCCTTTTATGCATCACACAAATGTATCACTTGATTGATTTTTCTCCTGGGATCAATACTGAAACACGGCCCTGTGAAAAGAATATGGTTGATTAATTTAAAGGAATGAAATGGGGCTGCAACATCTGAGTTACTGGCAGTATTTCTCATGCCTTCCCTGCCTTTTTCCTGTTAGACTTGTTTTCCCAAAGAAAGGGAGCTCCCCATTTCACTGTGCGCAGCCTCTTTGTATCTGGATTACTGAATGAAAAGACATGCAGATTGTCAAAAGAACTTAATTGACTATAATGCAAATGAAAGGAAGGGGTTCAATTATATGCTGCTTAGGGTGAGTATCATGAACTTTCATGTGCTCAAAGAAATGCAGATGCCAGGTCAAGGGACCAAGCGCTCCCCTCTGTGTTCTCACGTTCCCCTCTGATTTAATATGAAGATCAACTCAGTTGGCCTCAAGCAGTGAGCTGAGGGGCATCCTGAAATACAGAACCTGGGCTCCTGAAGTACAGGAAGATGGGACAAGCTGGTGGCTAGTTCTGATTATTATTTATTTTTTTTCTGGGACAGGGTTTGTGTTATAAGTAAGGCAGGTGTCTAGCTTCAGACTATGGAAGCTCCTCTGGAGATGCCACCCAAGCTGTGTTATTTGTGGTGAACAAGTTCTCCTGCCGCCAGGGACGGAGGTGGGTGCAGGAGCTGGCGCCGTGCTTGCTTGGCCTCCCAGCGATGGAAGCAGTCACAGACCTGAAGATACTTCTACAAACCGACCGAGCACAGCGCTGCCTGTAGCCCTTGGTGTTGGACGCGCTGGTGAAGACTGGATTTTTACTGTGGTCAGAGTGGGTGGTGGAGGTTTAAATTCTAGCACAGCCAAGCAAGCTGCTTCAAAATAGGGTGTTTTTACTGAGAGGAACTCCACAGACAAGCAACCCAAAGTGCAGTAAAATGAGCTTATTCCCCATGTGCTCATAGAAAGATAGTGCTTGTAGGCCTCTGCTCCCATTGCAGGAAGTTTATTCCAATATTACCAAAGCCCTACAGTGGGAACAGTCTGTGACTCTGCACTTTAGCCTCCCTGTTTTCCAAAGCCCATTTTGTATCAGACACAGAAGCTGCCCGTGGGTGGGCTGTTGTTGGCACGGGAGCACCAGCAGCACAATTGCAGCAGCAACAGCTGCTGAAGGGAAACTGTTAGCCCTAGTTAAATCTACAGAAAAATACCATCTGTGTTTGTACAGGAGGAAGTCTGTGGTCAGGATAGGCCATGCTCCCCTGCAGTCTTTAACTCTTGGTGTTAGGATAGCGCGTGGTTGCCAGACCAGGGGGCACACTCAGCTGTAATGCAGCACAGGACTGGGGACACGTCCGGGAGAGCTTGCTGGGCACACAGGGACAGCCCGGAAACCTTAGGGGTGGGACACTTGCACAAAGACAGGGAACTTGCAGGGTAATGGTTAAAATGGAAGGTGTGTTGAATGTGTTATGGATCAGTCCTGGGATTAAAAGAAATTTTTAGCATGGGAGGCTTTACTGACCTGTTTCATGCTGCAGCTTAGTAGGTAGAAGGAAAATGGGAAAAGCCCTTCAGTTCCAGGGGGAATTCTTTGGGGAAGATCGGGAATAGGAGAGAGAGAAAAACCCTACAGTAATTCACAGAAACCAGCCTAAATGTTGTGTTTCTTCCCTTCTCATCTCCAAGGAATTGTCTCTTTAATGGAAAGGATATCCGGGAATGCTCTTTGTAAGCGCACAAATGTAATGGTGAAAGAGGATTTGGGATGAGAAGGTGGACATAGGAACAATGCAGAAGAGGACTGATAGAGTGGGGGAAAAGAGACGAGTGGTTGTTAGCCATTTTTGCCAGTGTGTATGCATTAAAGCATGCATCCAGGCAGGCATACAAGTAAAGCGAGATTCTTTGCCTAAAGAAGGCAGGGCTGCAGTTTCATTTTTCTTCTGCCCAGGAAAAAGTGTCAATGGACTTTTTTAGCTTCTTAAACCTAGAAAGCTATGACTTTTTACAATACCAAGTCAATACAGAGCTATTTCTTTGTGAAAAGCCAGAGAGTAAAGTCAGCTGGGCTGTGAGTCTGTTGCCGTGAGGGAGTCATGTGGAATTAATTTAGTCCCTCTGGTATCAAAGTTTCTAGCAGGAATTTGAAAGCATTTCTCTGGTGCCTTTCGGAGCGTACAGCAACACCCACGTTCTCAGATGGATTGTCTGGGACTGTCTGAGCACATGGTGGACCAACTTCAAAGTCAAGTACACTTCTGATCCATGCCAGCCCTGACAGATTACGATCTTGCAGTTGGAGAGGGATGGCACTGGTGTCTCTGCCCTGGTACTACTAATCTCACAGATAAAGTGGGAGAGGAATGTGTGGTAGTGAAGTGCATTCAGAAGTCTTTTGGGGCTGCATTCAGCTTTAGGGTTTCAGGCTTTTCTAGGGGTGTTAGTAAGTTCTCAGGCCTTAATACTCAATGTATTCATAGCATCATTCTGTTGTGACAAGAAATAGAGTTTTATGATCTGGTTTTTAAAATTACTGGGACGAGATACTGTGATTTAAAGGACTGAAATTCTCATTCTGGTTTTGTAATCGAGTCATCTATGACTTTGGAGCAGTTGCTTAACTTCTCTATGCCTCAGTTTCTCATGACTGGAAGGGGAGCACACAGAGCTGTCAACATCACTGAGCAGTGCCTATAGCCCTGGACCTCTGCAAATGGAAGCCAATAGAATGAAGACTGCACAGAATAGCCCTGTGGTGGTTACTGGCATTTATAAACCATGGGTTTGTTTTAGAAACACATTTTACAACCCACTGAAGTGTTCCACCCTGCAGATTTTATTGAGACTTTTATGTTCTTGTGAAACTGGAGCACAGAGCCAACCCAAGCAAATATTCCTCTCTCCTTCTGTGCCAGTCTCAGAATTTTTCTTCTGTAATGCCTCTGAGAGAACAGCATATAATCTTTAGGCACACGCATTACCCTCATACAAGCACCTATGCGCACATGAAATGCCTGAAGTATGTGCATATAGGGAGTAAAATGCCTTTTCTGTGGAAATCTCACATGCTCCCTTGCTTTCCTGAGCCTTGCCATCTCTGCAGCATTTCCTGACACAGGCCTGCGAAGAGGCAGCCGCTCGCAGCTGCCAGCCGGGAGGTGCTGGGGGCCGTGAGCGCAATATTGGGTGGGGACGGAGGACAGAGTGCTCTTGCTCCTCTGTTGGGGTGAATACCAGCTGGGCAATGTGCCAGGGTCTGTGCTATTGGCAAGGTTTTTTGAACAACATCTCATTTTAAGCGCCTTTATTTATTTACTTATTATGACAGCTTCTGACTCTGCGCCAGCTGGTGAAGCACGCATAACTTCTGCCACAACCGGTAGCCACTTTGGGGATTAGAAACAGGGTTTCTGGCACAGACTATTTTCAAATTTCTATCTGTTCTTCTTGGCTGAAAATAAGCTTGAAAGGTTTTGGCTGGAGTTCTTCATTTTCCATCAAAAGGATGGGGAAATAGCTTCATCCTGTAGCTCCCACGGGAGCTGCCTGGGTCCCCACCTCCCCAGCACGGGCACCAGTGCATAAGTAGGACTTGCTGTATTTCCTTGCTATATTTACGTCACCTGGTACATAGGGAATGGTATGTTTAGGCCATAAGGCTTAAGTTGATAAGGACACTGAGAGATGCAGCCTGTTCATGAACCCGCCTGTCCGATCCAGCTCCAGGCATGAGCTGTACCCCAGCTCTACCTGCCCACCTTTACCCGCTCCTCCTGGTGCTGCTCTCTCCCCTGGGAAGGGGGGCTTTGGCACCTTTCACAAGCTCTTAAACTTTCCTAATTTGAAAGGGAAGAAGTGCCTTAGTCACCTTGTGATAGATAGACAGGATAACACCCAATGGCTGCTGCCCGTGGCGAGCTGCTGTCCTTGCAAGGAGGGCAAGAGGAGCCTGAATGAATGACAACAAAGCAGATGAAAGTCTCAGTTTCAGCTGGACAAGCCCACATTCATTAACTAACTCATCTGCCCAGCTCGTTTATTATTAATTCTGATGGCTGTCCAAGTGGGAGAAGCACCTGTGATGGGGTGTCAGCCATCGGAGGTCTCCGTCTAGCAGGTCCTGCCAGTCAGAAGCTGGGCAGGCCACCAGCACTGCTGCCGGGGTGACACGGCTTTGGAAAGCAGCTCAGCTTCTAGTCAGGGCTTGCTGGATGAATGTGGTTGCAAATAGGAAGGGAAACACATGTTAAATATCTTTTTCATGTCATGCCCTTTTCTCCTGCCAGTGTCATTGATCCAGCCAGCCTACACCTTTGTGATTTTAGGACAGAAGGCACTCGCATGGTTTGCATACAATTTTTGCAATGAAATCCTGTAAATCTAACCCGAACCCAGGACAGCACTTCTCTCTGGTACCTCTACTGCAGCCAGGAGGGTTCACTGTGTTGAAAGTCAGCTCTAGGATCTGCTCTAGGAGGGCTCGGAGACCCCATGCAAGCTCTGTTCCAGGGAACTCTGCCTGGGTGAAGGCTTCTCCCTGGCTCTGCATTGGACAACCTTGGATCACAGGTTTTGACTTCCAGCTAACACCAGAAGCAAGCAGTCTGCAAGAACAAAAGGAAACAGTGCAACAGCCTATCTAAAATATATTATTTCTTGAAGCAACCTCTGTACCCATAGATTGATATAGTCACTTTCTTGAATACAATCTGGACTGTAAAAATAATTTGAGTTTGAAAATAGTAAAGATTTTCTATTTTAAAGCTATTTTAATTTTTATGCTCTCTGAAAGCAACTGTCACTTAGACAAGTCCCATATGGAGTTTTTTGTTTTGCCTTCCTTTTCTTACTGAATACTTTTTTTGATATTGAAGATGTTGAAGGAGCAGTTTCCACACACGATGCGTAAACAAGCTCTCTGTGTAGGCAGGGTCTTCACATTTCACAGAAAACTATGACAGTCCTATTCTTGGGCTGAGATTTTTTCCACTGATGGGAACTAGAGTATTATCAAGCTGTGTTTAGCAAACATAGCTAACCTGGAGCCTAACAATATATACTGCATTTGCTGACAGCCTGTAAGCCTATCAAGATAATCTTTTTGTGATGAAGAACAAGCCAATACTGTATTGGCTTTACATCCTGGACCTATCACAGTTACAAAATCCATACCAATGAAATGCAGTGTTTATTGAAAGATCATATTATAATATTTGTACCTTTAGTCTGTGACTCTCTCATTCTGTGCTCCCTCTTCTGTTGTACCCACCTGTCATACCTGAGTGTGGAAGGTCCTTGGGTCTAGGATCAGCCATTTCTTAAATGTTTGCTTCACAAATACACCTTCCAGAACGTGACCATGATTAGTAATGGAGCCCCTGAAATATGTACTACCTACATCATTATATAATTGGTATCTACTCTATATAGTGGCAATTGTAATTGCATATTTTTTTAATTGTTTTTGCATATGAGATTGGTATATGATACCACCATTTATACCAGCAAACCTAAACTGAGCTTCAACCTAGCTTGTGGTATAGTAGTAACAGAATAAGACTATAAAGACTAAAACCAATGCCTATTTTGCTACAAACTTTGTTACCTGTAGTGGTTTTCACAATAAAAACTGTTCCAAAGAATTTCAGATTTTGCTTCCATAAAAGGAAAATCTCAATATTTTATAACCCAGGACTTGACTTTATGTATGAGGGCATGATAAGTATACTAATAAAACTATAGATGTACATCTATATTTAATCTTATCTTTGCAAAATATTTAAAGAACAACATTTTAATCTCCTAATTTTATTTTATTTTATTTTATTTTATTTTATTTTATTTTATTTTTTAAGTAGCAGTACAGTACAGCTTCAATAATGCAAAACTTTTTCTGCAGTGGCTTTTAGTGACTGAATTCAGGGCAAGCCAATACAGAGATTAGCTCTACATATCTCTGNACATATCTCTGTATTTTATGGCTTGTGTGAACTGGAGATAGGAGAACTCAAACCTTTTATACTTTCTAAAGGGCATTAGCATTGTCAGGATGTGTTTATAGCTTTAAATGAAAAAAAATATATTATCTCTAATTTTTGAATGATAAATATTTTGGCTTTCTCTAAATTGAAGCTTTCTGTTGAGTTCAACCTTAGCAGGAAAAGTTCAGAGAAAGTCTTCATTATGGACCCTTTCAGACTTCAGTTGACTCACCTCTCAAAGGTATCAGCTCAAATAACATTTTGGTATAGAAAAAAATCTCCACAACATAAAATACTTCTGAATTCTGCTGCCAGTAGAAATCTTTGGCCTTTTTTTTTTTTTTTTTTTTTTCCTGGAGAAAGGAAAGAAATTCCACTTTGCAAAAATATTGTTAAGAAATTAATTGAAATTAAATTTGTGAAATGCATTTCCTTGGACCCTGTGCCTAGATTGTCTTTTCAGACAAGGTGTGATGTAACCTGGCATCAGTGGAACTGACTGCAACTAGTTTCTATTTTCAGGTAGCTCCGCACCAGAAGTGACTCCCTGACATAGCCAATGAGTCTGTAATTGACACAAAAATGAGATAACGAAACACCTGCTGAGCTGCTGCTTGGGCAGCCACTTTGATGCTTTAACAACTGCGCTCATCTGGGCAGCTATTTTATTAGGACTGGGGGAAATGCTGTTCCCGCAAATGTGGGGTGTTGGAATGGGATGTAATATCTTTTGTGAGACATTTGAAAACCTAACAGTATCTCTGTCCGTTACAGAAATCTGCCTTACCTTGAGATGTGACTAAAAAGCAGCCTGCAACTGATTTGCACACAAATCTAGTAATTTTGCCAGGTTTGTCTTCTTAGAAACTTAATTTGGAGATTTTCTATTAATACCAGATACTTCACCATAGGCTTTTCTTCCTACTGTATCTGGCTCCCTGCCACCCTTCACTTCACAGACACCCATTGTTGGCTGGCAGGAGCCAGAGGAAGAAACCAACAGAGATAAATAAATATTTGCTGCACTTGGCAAAACCTGTGCAGAAGCCCCCCATCCTGATTAGAGAGAGATTTCCTGATGAGTAAATAGATTCAGGAAAGAAAAGACAGTATAAATGCATCATCTCCACATCATTTCTCTGTGTTTTTTTGGTCACAGTTGTTTATTTTGTTGATGGAAGTTTTCCTCTCAGAAAAGGGAAAATACATTGCTGAAAACAACTGATGGCCTGCCTTGCTCATCAGTTGGTGGCAAAGCTGTCAGCTAAATTTGGGTTGCAGAGTCTTTATTTGTAGTGACGATGCGCGAATCAGAAATACGGCAACCTGATTTCTGCCCCATGGGAAATATCAGCAGATGGGCAGTGGAACAGCTTCCCACACTGTTATTAGGGAAGTGCACGAAGACATTTGGTCCATGGGGGAGGCAGGTGGGCAACAGCACACAGTGCTGCCTGGTCTCACGTGGGCTGCGATGGGAACCAGAAGATGCCATTTCTAATACATTTTTGGAACAGGAAAGAGAGAGAGAGAGATTTCAATCTATTTCCTAATATTGGGTATCTGAAAATTTCCAAAATCAGCCTGTGTCATAGCCACAGTTAGAGTTTAAAACTCTGCATGGCCTTCAGCATATGAAGGACCTTATAAATTTGAGGGACCACATGGATTCTTAAGTTCCTGCTTGTATCACAGTGCTACAATGGACACAAGATGTACAAAAGTCTTGTGGAATGGAAACTCACCTTATTTCACAAGAAATACTTGTGGTGTTCAAGACAATGGATGATGTTTGTATTGAACAGATCTCCCTTGTTTGGAACAGAAGAAGCAGCTTCGCCGCAGAGAGTGCTGCCTCCTCGGCCCTCCTCCACCACCCCTGTTTCCACCACCATACTTCAGGCATGGCTGGAGCACTGTAAGTGTGGCCCAGGAGCCTTTCTCTTCTTTTTACATGACTTTTGATGTGTGACGAGGACTGAAGTATCCTCTCTGAGCACTGCTTCATGGTGTCGCTCAGCAAACCCGTTTGTCTACGTTGGTAGAGCTCTTTTACTTTCCTAGAGCAAGGCAATCTGAACTAAAGGAAATGTAAATGCAATATACCAAGTAAGGTCAGAAAGGCAATTTCTCATCCTACACAATGATTTCAGAGTGTATGTTATACATGTGTTCTATTCTGAATCATGTTTGCCTTAGTAAGTGAAATGAAGGTCCTGAAATCCTCCTGTGGAATCCATTGCCACCATTTCATTTTGCAGAAAGAAAGATGAGTTTGAGTGGCTGGTATGGACTTTTCACTCACACACCTATGGACATACCTACTCTGGATGATATGTATCTATAAACATATGTTAACATGTACAATGTACAGTATACAGTGGGTATATGGTATAGCAGTTTGCCCACTTGCACTCGTTACCAGACTCTGTTACCTCCAATATGTTTTCCATCCCAACATAAAGAATTTTTCCACCTATGCCTATTTTTTCATTCTACTACTCATTTACCATATGCAAATACTGCTATTATTGCAAGCGTTATGTAAACAGTACTTAGAAAGATATCTGACAAGAACTAACCCAAGAAAAAATACAGCATAAAATCCCCCATTGTCTACAGAGAGATCAGGATTTAGCTCAGGGTATTATTCCCACCAACCCAAAATCTAGTTATGCGTTGTCGTGTCCTCCTCC
>VXAA01006344.1:582059-642641 GCA_013399115.1 Anseranas semipalmata
CCCCCCCTCCCAAATGTGCCTTGGTTTCCTTGGAAAGGAGACCCAGAGACAAGATCTCCTCAGGAAACTTGGTGTACTCCTGCGGGCACCTCAATGAGGATGAGGTTGGGACCAGGACCAGAGAATCCCCCAAGTATCCCAGAGAGTAATCTGAGGATAGTCTCACCCTTGGCACCATCTCCCCATAAAAACACAAAATAAAGCTAAGTGGTAACTAGGAAGATGTGAGCCACGTGAATTCACTGCAAGGACTCTGGGGTTTGGAGTTTCTAGCTGGAATTTTTCTGGAAAATCTCTTTTCACTTGGAAGATGAAGAGCAGCTTTGTTAACCCAGTGTTTCTGCCTCAGTGTTTGTATTTCCAGGTGAGATTTCTTTTATGATAGGACATAAATAAGCCAGTTTACTCACACAAGCCTAATTTTGAAGTCAGAAGATTAGACGTTCATTGATCTTTAAGGGAATCAGCTCTGATCGGTAGTGAATGAATGCCTCCTGGTTGGTATCTTCTGGAGTGAAGTTCACGCTGCCTATACCCATGCTGAGTGAAGCCTGTATTATTAGAGGAAAGATGCTATTTTTGGAGAGGAGCTGCTACTTGTGAAGCGTGATGGGGAGAGCAGGGTCAAGTCTAAGAATAGACCTGGGTCCCACGCTGGCTCAGAGGGGACGCGATAGCCTGGCTGCGGCGTGCCCGGGAAAGGAGGAGGAAATGTGGGACAGGACGCTATGCTGAAGTGATAATGTTGAAGCATCCCTGAAGATAACCTTGTGACAAACCATAGGCTTCTCTCTAAGGCAGTGAATAAGTGCTGTTTGGACTGTAGTGGCTGTTTGTTTGTGCTTTTCTCCATGTTCTCTGTGAGTGTTCATTCATACATTTTATCTAACGTAGAAGCTGCTTACTCTGGACATGAAGGACTTGTGCCAAGAGCTCCAGATAACACAGGCTTCCTCTCTGCCCGAATTGCATTGCCCCACAGGGCCTCCTGGCCCCCAGGTGAGTGATGCATTTGTGATCAAACCACAGCATTCTTTGACTTGCTCCAAGGTCCTTACAAAACTGTTAAACATTTTCTGTAAATGCCCTTTATGGCTTAACAAGCATATCGAACTCTGGCTTAATTTCATTTTGGTATGACTGTACATAAATCATGGAGGCTTTTTACCCTGCGTTCTCATTCCTGCCTTGCATACTCCAAGTTTCAAGCTCACCATTCAATTTCCATGGAGTTTTACAGTGGGTAGCACCCTTGAAAAATCCTGGAGGTGCCATCACCTCCTTCAGAGGCACTTTGTTGGTTTATTTCTTTGCTTTAGACTCTTTTTACATGAGGAGAAAGAGCCTCTAGAGCTGGTGCACAAGAGGTGCAATGAAATTGAATGTTAGTGGAGTACATCCCTGAGAAGGCAGATACCTACAGTGCAGACCAAAGACAAGAAGGAGCTTTGGGGAGGGCAATGGGATGGGGTTCAGGAGATGTGGGATCTTCCAGCTTGACCTGCAAGGTCTGTGCTTGCTGGGTCGCCTTGGGCCAGACCCTTTGAGCTCCTGTTTCATTTTCTACAGTTTGTACATTTGAAGCAAAGGGCAGGAGGTCAGAAATCTTCTGATGAAACATTCCATTTCTAGGGGAGAGGTTTTTGTGCTTGTCTCTCTACTGTGGAGAATATCGCCCATCTGCCTTTCTGTTCCAGTTCATTCCCTCCAAAGAAAAATAAAAATTAAGGGAAAGCCTTTTAGCACGTGAATTAGGAGGCACGTGGAGAAGTGATTGTAAAACGGATGTTTGTCCTGTCCTGTGTTGAGAAAAGTCTTCTCTGCATTATGGAGCAGTCCTGTGGTGTGGCTGGGCACCATCTAGAGCTTCAGTATGTGCAGAAGAAGCTGTTGTAATTTTAGTCTTCGCTAGACTGCCTTTTTGAAAAAAATCCTCTTAATACTATCTCTGACTTAAATTGGAAAAACAGTAGTATCAGTTCTATTGTTCTATAAGGTTCACTGCTATAAATAATAATTAACCTTGCAACTGAATGATCTATGATCCCTCCAAGAACATTTTTAAATAGAGCAGGCTGACAGACTTTATCACAACCACTAAAAGTAGGATGGGTATAACATGGCTTTGGAATTTTTAATTATAAATTGTGGGACTGTATTTTCTAGAGGGACAATGTTAGAGCCAGCAATCCTCTGGACAATACTTTTATGACAATGGTCACAGGAAAAGAAGTGCTACTGTTACTAAAAAGTATCTAAGAAGTAATTACAAATTGTTTTCTGCTGTAAATGCATGACTTTCAAACGAGTTGTAAAAGATTGTACTGTTGAGTCAGAGCTGAGTTTTAACACTTCGTCAAAAGAAGGACAATTAGATTTTTAATGATGTGACTCGGCATATAATTCCTCCCATGTGTAACCCAAGGTAAAATGAAAGAAAGAAGATAAAATTTGTCTCTTAATCTAGTATGCTGCATTCTGATTTACATTACTGAGAGCCTAAAATAACTCTACTGACTAAAATATTTGGAGTAATTTTCATTTGGGGGTATGGTTTGCTCCTATTCATGTACAATTTGCATCATGTTTTGGACAGTGTAAGATAGCCAGGATCCTAACCTGAAGCGAGTGATTTGTATAGTGAACCTAATGCTCCTTGTATGACAGCTCATGGGATTTTCCTTGGTCATTCAGAAACAAAAGGTGGTCTCTGAACTGAAGCACTAGAAACAGCACTGTTTTTCTGATTTTTTTTTTTTTTTTTTCCGAGCTGGGGTTCAACATCTCCCTCGCTTAGGAAGTTTCCTGAAAGGGGAATAAGCCTCACTTGAGAGAGAGGAATATCTTCATGTTTTGGGGCTTAAACAAATGTGTGAGGCTCGATTAATCACTACTTCAAAGCTTTAGTCTTTTCTAAACATAGCTTTCAAATTATATCATCCTTGCCTATTATTTATGTCCAGGTTCCCAAAGCCACGTTACTTCATTCAGTTGTATTTTCAGGAAAGTAAGAAAAGATTTTTGAAAATTTGCTGTTGGTTATCTTTGAAAGGCAGCCCCACTCTACCTGGGAGATGCAGATTCAGATTTTCTGAGAACACCAACAGGAAACAAGTACCTCCACTGAAAGCTTACATATGGACTGGCCACCAAGCAGCAGGAGAGTTATATTGACTGTAGAGAATGTCAAACTTAAAGCTACATTTCCAATTTAAATAAAAGTTTGAGATTTGTTTAAGCATGAGGAGACAAAATTATCACAAGTTATGTGAGGTTTATTTGTTTTTAAAGTACTTCAAATACAACAGTAATTATGACTGCATTTCAAAGAACAGTATTTCAATTTCCTAGCTATTATTCTGTAGAAAAGGCCATTCCATAAACAGGAAAATGCACAAAGCAAGAAACATTGGGGACCTCTTGTTATTTTTATGAAAAGGTGAATAAAATCTGTTTCAGGAAAAAAAAAATCAGAATAATTTTTGAAGCTGGATTTTACCATTGCCAGCCCTTTTTCTTCCTTCCTTCCTTCCTTCCTTCCTTCCTTCCTTCCTTCCTTCCTTCCTTCCTTCCTTCCTTCCTTCCTTCCTTCCTTCCTTCCTTCCTTCCTTCCTTCCTTCCTTCCTTCCTTCCTTCCTTCCTTCCTTCCTTCCTTCCTTCCTTCCTTCCTTCCTTCCTTCCTTCCTTCCTTCCTTCCTTCCTTCCTTCCTTCCTTCCTTCCTTCCTTCCTTCCTTCCTTCCTTCCTTCCTTCCTTCCTTCCTTCCTTCCTTCCTTCCTTCCTTCCTTCCTTCCTTCCTTCCTTCCTTCCTTCCTTCCTTCCTTCCTTCCTTTCTTTCTTTCTTTTTCTTTTTTTTTTTTTCTTTTTTGTGAACAGCCCCTAAATTTGAAAGCTACCGTCTCCTTCCCATGACGTTGCATGGAAGATGTGTTCCAACTGAGCAGGCAGGAAACAAGGATGAGGACAGGAAGCTCCGTGAGGAGATGGGTTGCAAAGTTGTGCCCAGAATACCAAAAATTCAAATCAGTGGTTTTCAAGTTGGCAAAAGATTCAGAAGTGGTGACAATCCTCCATGTCTACAGACCACTGCAGAGCACATCCCATGCATTTTATGCCATTTCCCTCATCACCCCTTTGGCTGATCTCCTTTGCCAGCTGATGCAGCGTCTCTGTGTCCTTGGGCTGAGGGAAGGCCACCACCAGTGCCTTCTTACTAATGCAGTTCAATAACAGCATTCATTTTTCTCCCTAGGGTCCGCAAGGAATTCCTGGTATAATGGGACCAAAAGGGGAGAAAGTAAGTGCCTGTTGTTATGGAGTTTGGTGGGCTTTTGAGGAGTCAAGGAAAGAGATGGCAGGGGGGGTAGTATGCACTTTTATTCCTGTGTGTTTAGTCAATGATGGGCCTTATGGACATGTGGGGATTTGCTTTAATTTTAATGTAGAGCTGTGGATAAGTTTGAAACTGTAATTCAAAGCATCATCTTACAGTGTTCATTTTCAATCTTGTAATATTTTTTACAGCTTCTCATGACAGCTACCTGCTCATACATTACGGTTAAGAGAGTAGCTTGGGTGCATCAGTCAGTGCTCTTACTAATCCCACAGTCTTTGAACACCCTGTTCTCTGGGAGGGTGTGAGAAGCAGAGCTCTCCCTTGCAGCGTTAGTTGTATGGGTCAGCTCAGATATTAAAAGCAGTCTATAGGCTAAGTTATGGCTTCAGACCTGCAAAGTATTTGCTCCATGATGATGCTTAAAGAACCTTATACCTGAAGCCAGGCATAATCACATGCTTTACTTTACAACAAGGTGATCATAGATTTAGGGCTGAGAACACAAGAAATGTCCAGGAGCTCTGTTAAAAATTCTTCTCATTTTACCTCTGGAAGAAAAGTCCTGAACACAAAGATATTCCCAATGTTGTTTATAAATGCATTGACTAACAAGCCACTGTGGTCCGTGTGGTATCTCTGAGACTAACATATTCCTTTCTCTGGCAGGGGGAGATTGGCAGGCCAGGAAGAAAGGTATGGACAAAGGTGCTGCCTCAGACACCAGCCTAACACTTGACACGTAGCAGCTGTCAGAGAGGAGCACAGGCAATTGCTGAATACAAATCAGCTAATGTTGAAGTGTTGAGCCTGTTTGTGTTGCTCCCACGGATAGCCAGGAGGTGAGGTAGGGAGCTCTGGGTGCAGGGCTGGAGAGCTGTCACAGCTGGTTTGAATTCGGTGGATTCCCTTGGTAAGAGCATCCGTCTCCAGCCAGACAATTAAAAGAATGGGAAATGACCCAAACTATATCTATGTGGACAGGGGAAGCAGAATATGGGACCTACCATAAAAGGTCTATTCAAACAAACAAACAAACAACAAAGCCAAATCAAACTTTTTACTGCTCCAAAGCTGAAGCCAGGCTTGACCGAACAGCCCAGAAGGAGGAATGAACATTAATGATTACACTTCCAGAGTTTTGGCACCGATGCAATATGCTGACAACAATCCTATGCTTGGTGACATATGAGCCATGATACATTGTCAAAAATATGCGCCCCTACGTGTGATGAAACAGAATATGTTATCTCAGTCACTAAGTGCTTCCATTTAATGTAATTAATTTTAAAAGAAGACAGAGATGCAGGGTGAAATAAGAGATATGTGGGGGGTAGTCACTAACCAGGAAAAGAAATACCGTTCTAATAATAAGCAAAGGATTTTAACACCAGCTACCGATCCGTAATTCAAATGAATATGAAACATATAAACAAAGAGTTATTTTTCTTTAATATAAATTGCAAATGCCCCACAGTAAACAAAAATATTACTTATATATATTCAAGTGTTCAAAACTGATGTCTCAGAGAGAGTCACCCATCAACCTACACAAGAGTGCAAACCTTAAACACTTGTGTATTTACTCTTCTGGCAAAAACTAGTAGGTCCCAAAGGAGAAGTTGCCCATAAAACAGTATAATTCCTGCTAAAAGCTGTCTGGCTCATGGGAGGTCACTGTTAGCTCCAAAGTCACAATCAGATTTCTAGGATTATATTGTCAAGTGGTATAAAGCAGTGGAATAGCACTAATCTGCAGCATTTTAGGAGCTAGTCAAAGAGTGATTTACAGGCAGTAGTTAAAATAGATAAATAACTGTATGCATGTAGTTATTGCTAGTCACACAGTAGCTAATAAAGAGCAACCATAGCTAGTAAAATGAGTGCTCATAATAAGATTAATGGTAAATAAAACCAGGAATATCTTAAAGGTTTGGTTCTGTTCTTACTGTAAATTGCATTTGTACAGATAGAATTACATGCAGGTCTTTTTGATTTACATTGTATTATTAAATGAGATGAAGATTTAAGTTATTGATATTGGGTTTTTGGATGATTATTTTGACTACATGTAGATTTCCTCTGTAGCTGATCTACTTATTTTTGAATCAATATAACTTGATATTTCTGTGAGTCCACATTTCCTGCAGTAGCATCAATATAAACAGTATTGTGAATATAATATAGTTTTTTTTTTGTATTAAAAACAAGATAAATAAGAATTTGCAGCTCTTTTCCTGAAAATGCTATATTTCTCCATATCTCCTGTCTTCAGTGGAGACCTGTGTGTAGGAATGATGGTACATGAATTGTTGTAATCGGTGTTTTCCGTTCAAGGGTAGACCAGGTCCCCCGGGTGTCCCTGGTATGCCAGGACCAGTAGGATGGCCTGGACCTGTGGGACCGAAGGTAAGATTAAAATTCACAGAGGATAATCTACTAAACATCATGGTCTGAACACAAGAGTTGCTCAGGAAGTCTCTAAACCACTGTCTGCTGGAGGCTGGGGAGCTGCAGCAGTGCAAGGACGCTTGGTGCTTGCCCTGTTTCTTACACAGCTCTGCAAAGACCTGTCCAGTCTAGGGTTACGACACTGCACCTTCAGCCTAGCCCCATGTAGTCAATCTGATCTTGATTAAAATATGTCACAGGTAAATTGAAAGTCAAGTCTAATGAAGACTCGTTGATAACAACCGGCGTCTCTCAACCACACGAATCAGTGTTTCAAAACTTATCATCATCTCTATGACTGTTCTTGATGATCTCTTTGCCTGAATGTATACTTCTTGACAGCATAAAGGGAAAATACCAGGCTGCTTTCAAGGCGCAGGGATTGCAAAGCATGTTAATTGCTGATCTGTTCTTTGAAGCTCACTCCCATATGAACAAACACTCATTCCTGTGAGTTTGCATAGCCAACAGCAGAAGAAATGGCCGGCCATGCTTTGCTACTGCAGAGTGGTTGCTTCACCTGCATTTATTATAAAAAAAAAAGCTGCAGGACAGTCCTTTTCTGAATATTACCTCACACAAAAGGTATACAGCTCTTCACAGGAGCCATGGTACACCAAGTTTCTCCTGGGACATTTGAGATAGATAACCTGTTTTTATTCAATCCAGTATGTATCAGGCAAAAGGACAGCATATTATGTTTAACTTGAAACTGCATTTTCTAGTGAATCTTTGACTCTTCATTCACTCCATAAACGTTGCTGCCCTATCTCAGAGGACATGATGCTGTAGCTTTTGCTTCTGCAAGAATAATAGTAGATTACTTCTGAATTCAAGCCATACCTGGGCAGCAAACCCTTAAGCTCTTTACGGCTGTGTTAGATGAGGAACATTATATTATGTGGGAATGTAGTCTAACAACTGTGTGCTTTTTAGTCTGTGAACTAAAAAAGGAGCCAATGTTCACTTTGAACAGGGAGATGGGAAATGGTGTCTCCCCAAAAGCACTGTGTGCTGTGATTTCCTGCAGTGGGAGCAGTGAGAGCAGAAGGAAGATCCAACTACCTCATTCCCTCACATTCTAAGTACTGAGGGCAGAGCAGTCAGAAAACTCATTCACTTTGCCTTTTCTTTATATAAGTCCTAGTTTTACTTACAAAGACTTTCTAATTTTATCTCCTCTTTGTCTATTGTTCTTTTCATTGCACTCCTAGAAGCATCCTTCACATTCAGTAGTAATATTTTTTCTATACTTCAACTGTGTGTCCTAGTTGCTGTTTAATGTCCATTCTCCTGCTTTTATTGTCTCCTCTGATACATCTCTCGTCTATTCTTCTGATGTGTTCCTACTTTGATTTCTTCTAGTCTTCATAAATTTCTGTTTCCTGCCTGAAGGCTCCAGTTGAATAGAGGCCTGTAGATGTCTGTGCTCACTTCCATAGGTTGTGTCTCTCTTTCCTTTCTCTTCTAATCTCTCAGGATCTTCCCAGACTCCTGATAGTCATCTTCATTATAGTCATTCATTGCATCTTCTTGCTGCAGATCTCCAGTAAGCTGTTTTTTTTTGTTGTTTTAATTCTCGTTCACTTCTATGTGCCCTCTATTTCTTCAGCTGTGTCTCCCTACTTGTCTTCTCTTTCTCAGATACAGTCTTGGTCCAATCCTTACTTCTCCTACTTTGTTTCTTCAAGTCTTTTCTGAACCCCTGCCGAGGCAGCAGCCAATGTGAAAATCCTCTCCACTGCTTGGTCAGTGCAAGCCAAAGGAGAATGAGAGCCAAATGTGTTCTGCTGGTAGGGCTGCTGCATGTCTGCAGGGACTACTCTGTATTTCCCCTTAGATATAATTAGCTGACAGCAGCCAGAGAGGATGTTGTAAAGACTTTACATGATTTATTGTCTCCAAACCACTGTAAAGCCCATAATACCTCAGAACAATGATAAAAGTAATCAGTATGTCTCTCCAAGCCATAAAGGCTCGCAGCAAAATACCTTTCTTTTGTGCAACTCAGTGGAAGCGATATTTGGGAGAGACAAGGCAACTTCATGTAGAAAAAGGATGTACTTTGCTTGCATGTCCTTTAATGCCATCTGCCAAAACTGAACCACAAGTTACACACCCAAGGAAATGCAAATAGAAGCATAAGATCATATATGAGGACTCAGTTGCAATATTGACCTCTGACTACAATGCTACAGCAAGGTCACGCTTGTCTCATGTATTTGACACAAAACCCAAGACACTGAACTACGAGACATTCAGATATGACCTCATCAGAGAGCCACAATCAATAACTCTCTTTATTGACCCCTTTAGGGTGAAAAGGGAGATTTGGGTGTGATGGGATTGCCAGGTACAAGAGGACCAATGGGCTCCAAGGTTTGTTAACCAAACACTGCATTTTCAGACATTGGTTTCTAATGCTCTGCTGACAGCTGCTTCCCTCATGAATTTGCTGGAAAGCATTTATCAAGATATATCTTTTCTAATACAGCTAAAGAAATACATTCTCCTTCAAGCAAGGCTATGTTGTTTGGTTGGGCTTGGCTGTGTTTTTGGCTTTTCATAAAAATGCTTTGGTGTAAATTATTGTAGTGCAAAAATTTGTTTCAAAAGCAAAGCTCATATATAATTGTATCCCACTAGAAAACTGGAGTTCTTAAGTCTACCTGCAGCATTAACTCATATCTGCAATGGTTTCCACCCACCTCGTAAGACTGGAGATCATTTATGTCCTCCATTAAAACTATGCATATGTACTGACAGTTGGATAGTAAGCCCAATTTGGTCTGGATGGTCTATTACCTGCACATCATTGTATATAGCACAGCTTCTGCATTTGCAAAATTTATGCCACAACTCTTTAAAGATCTTGATACAAATTATGTAATTAGATTATTCAAATAAAGCACAGGAAAGAAGAGCTGGACACGGTTATTTGCTATATTTTTCTTAAAGAGAAACTTAGCTTTATAGTAATCTTCACTTAGAAGATGATTTAAGTGTAATTTAAGGATGTTTCCCAGGGGGAAAGAAAAGAAGGGACAGACTATTGCTAAAATTAATTTAGATTATTAATTGTGGAGTCTAAGACTGCATTCACTTTCAGTTACATTTAATTTCCCTTGTTTTAATTTTAAAAACCATATCAAACCTGCTGGCTTTACCTGGCTTTTTCACATTGGCTTTTGGGCTGATTTGTCTTGCCTTTAATTCATATTTCATAATTCTGTTTCAGTGCATTTTTAGAAGCTATAAGCATTCATTTGCATTTACAAGTCACTGCAATTAATTACTTGTGCTTCATTCTTTTTCTTTGCTTTAAAGTCTGCAAGATATGAACTTGCTGCTTTGGTCATCTTGAAAGTGAGAAGCATTAAAATATCTGTCATTCCCTTTAGGGTTTTCCAGGAACTAGAGGAGAAAAGGTCAGTGTAACAATAGAATAATATATGATTTAGCAATTGGAAACGGTTATGTAAAAATAGTAAGTGTAAAAATGAGGTCAAATTTTGATGGAGTGAAGTCTGAAGGTCCCATTAAGAAATTAAAATATACATTGAGAAGGAGCACTGTCTTGTGGCTTCCGTTGGGATGCTGAAGAAGTGAGTTTTACACACCGTTTTCTTGTGAACAACTTACTACAGTGCATCCCACTACAGTTTCCCCATCCATAGCATGGGTATAATAATACTTAATTGTTGGTCAGGTTTTTTTAGGCTATATATTCTTTGGCACAGAGACGGTTTTTACAGTAAAGCCATACAGTGGAGCCTGAATTTGGATGAAGCCAACTGGGGAGAAAAACAAGCCTGGAAGTGTATATCCAAGAAAGCCCATATTTAAAGTAATTATTTGGAAAGAATAAGTGCCTTTTTCTAAAAGGCTTACTCTTAATTCTATTATAATATTAATGAAAGCAATAAGGAAACATGTTAGGGTATCCACCATACACCTCACTCCAAAGATATTACTGTATTCTGCACCACCACAAATAACGCCTCATGTAGGAAAAATATTTTTTGCTTCCTCATGAAATTGTGGTAATTAAGCTGTTGCCACCCTGTTGTCTCTCCCCAGGGATCCAGAGGTGACAGAGGTGACAAAGGAGTCAAAGGAGACCAGGTACTTTTCCAGATGGCTGTTTTAGCTGAATGAGCACACAAAAACTGATGTATTTCTGACAGCAAAAAAGAGAGGTGGTGTGGAGGAAGGGAGAATGGAGGCATGATCCTGGGGGGGCAAGGAGGCAGTGGTCCAACATGATGTAGACCTCTGGGTCCATGTGCCCCACCAGCCCTGGCACGTACCCGTGTGATGAGGCCCTCTCCTGACTTGTGCAGACCAGAACAATGACAGCTTGCCAAAATGCTTTTAGCTGGTGCCATTACATTGCTTTAAGAAAAAACAAAACAAAACAAAACAAAACAAAACAAAACAAAAGAAGTGAGATTTGTGGCTTAGGGGGATCTTTTAACTCAGAAAGGAAAAGTAAACCACTTTTGATGTAGATGGAGAAGTGCCGTTCCCAAAGACAGGATTCAGGTGTTGTCCAGGTAGCAGAGTGGCCTGTGGACAAAAGCACAGCTGGAATGTTTTTGCTCGAGAGGAAGCAGGCTGCAAAGGATCAGACAAAGGAATAGTGTTACAGGACAAGGGCTTTACAGAAAAGTCCTGCTTTATAATTCTCCACCTACTGGGTCACCCGCAGTGCTAAATCAAAATGTTTTGTTTTTCTTTTTTTTTTTTTTTTTTAATCACTACTTGTCACTGTTTTTTCTTCTTTAAAGGCTTAAATTGGTGTTGTTTTGTCAAAGATCACTACAATTATTTTGATGATTTTTCTCCTTTTACTTTGCAGGGAGAAGTAGGCTCCCCTGGAATGCTGGGACAGAAAGTAAGTGGGCATGATGTATTGGGGAATTGCAGTAAATGCTGGCATGGGGACAACAAATGGCTCAGGGACATCCTGGGAAGCATAAGGCATTGAAAGTCATGATTGACTCAATGACCAATGCTTCTAGAGTGTGATCAAATTCTTCTTTTTTTTTTTTTTCCTCCAGAACATAGGTGTAGTCATAATCTTTCTTCTATTAACATATTCATTACTCTTGATTATAGATCATGGCTGGCCTAATTATTTGGGTTTTATTTTTCACTTGAAGCTAATAAACATTTCCTTCCTGACATTCTAAATCAAAATAGCACTGCTACAAATAGCAGTAGAAATCATGACCAGTGTTGATATCATCATTATTCTGTACTTGAAAAACAATCACAACTCAGATGTTGTTTTAAGGACAGAAATCCTAAAGGAGGATAATTTTATGACATAATTGCACCTTAGGACATAATTAGGATAAGAAAATAATGGTTGAGTGAATTTACCACCTTTTCTCAGTGGAGACTTTATTATGTGTGCATCGTAACAGCAAAGCACGATATTGTCAAAAGGGTCAGAGAGTTTTGCTAGCCTCCAGCTCCCTTCTAGAATGTTTCTGATCTCTCCATTTGGCTTCCTCTTTAAGGAATAATTTTTCAGGGAAATTTGGATAAATTATAAGAAATATTTTTGGCTTTACCCTGTTTTAAAATATTTTATTGTAATTGTGAATTTCCAAGAAAAATACAATGCCAACATTATCTAGACAAATTGTGTGAACTAAAGCAGCATCCACCTGCTGTATCATATAAGGCATGTGTAACCATTGCACTACTTACGTCCTGCTTCCTTCCTTCCACACCCACCAAGGGAGAGATGGGCCCGAAGGGACAATCTGGAGCACCGGGACACAGAGGACCTATAGGAAGACCTGGAAAACGAGGCAAACAAGTAGGACCATGGTGCTTCCTCTTCCTGCGATTCCCAGCGTCTGTGTGGTCATGGCGTACGACCGCGCGGCCTGTTCTGCGGCAGTGCCTTGTGCTTGGTCCCACTGGCAGCGGGCAGAAGCACTGCAGCACCTCGCGTGCGTGCCCCGGCCTTATCTGCAGCACTCAGATCCCCTGCTGTGCAGCATGGCTAAAGCAGCATTTTCCCTGGTTTGATAACTAACTCATTGAATAGACCCTGAACCCCGCCTTTGAATCCTAAACAACACAAAGCTATGCTCCGAATCCCACCTCATGACTGGGGAGTTGGTGTAAGGTCCAGGTCTGCTGGGAAAAACACTGTGTGCACTGGCAGTAGCCAGTACAGGGCTGGTATGTGGTCTGTGACAATGAAATCACTGGTCTATGCATCCACACCTCAGTCCTGTAGTGCACCCCTGGCTTCCAGCACATGCAGTAGGGGTGCACCCAGTGCCTCATCAGGTTCTGAGCCTGCGGCTGGGCCTGACTGGAGGGCACTTTCTGTCCATGAGGTGCCATTTGGCTTAGTCAGGCTTTGGCCAGGCCCGAGTACTGGTGATACAGAATCAAAGTGCTAAAACGTCCTCTTGGTTTCTTCCTTTCCCTCTGTTAATACTAAAACAAGATTGATTTGTTAGACTAGGATATTTATATGACGCTTCTCACCATAGTACACAGCATGCCAGGGACAGATTCTTCTGCTCTGAGAAATGTCAGGAAGAGACATAGTGACCTTAAGGAGTGGTAATCTTGTATGGAAGCTGCTCAGGAACGGGATGATGGCAAATGCTCCTTATTTAGGGCTCAGAATAACTAAGTTGACAGAACTGATTTTTTCAGACTTTCAGATGAATTGTAAAGACCAGGAATTGTGTGTACATGTGATCCTGACTCCTCCAATACAGGATTTTCCAAGGAGGTAGCAATATTAATGCAGTTACCTATTCAAGTGAGCTCTTCAATTGCATCTTTCCTTGTGTATTTATTTTAAGCAATGATGTTTTGGGGCAAGGGGACAGTAGACACAAAGTCCAGCCTGATGTTAAGGAGAACAGTCCCTTTGATTTGCCACCTGCGATGCTTATTTCTTTCCTCTGACAGGGAAGGGAACAGGCTCTTGCTACATCAACGTTGGTTTTAACATACATCTCAGACACAGGAGCTTATAATGCAGTGGTTAATAGGCTCAGCTGAAAACATTTTATTTGCAGTCTAGTTATGCCCAACATTACAAACAGAGGCACAAGCCTGCTTCACTGTTGCTCTAATGCTGTCAGCTGATATCTCAAGTGAAAGAAAACCCAGTGTGGGGAAAAATTAAAAATTGGGTGTTGGGAAAGAATAATAAGTCACCAAATAAGGAAAATATGTGCAATGTAAGTCTGCCAGAAGAAATGTTTTTTTGTCCTTGATTTGTCAGGTTTTAATAGCTGCTGTGTGCTGTGCTCTCTGCTGTTTTTGTTGTTGTTGTTGTTGTTGTTGTTGTTGTTGTTTGTTTTTTTTGTAAGCTGTGCTCATCTGTCCTAGATTCTGAAGAATATCTTCCCATAGCATAAGGTGAAGAGAAGACACAGTGCCTGCAGATCAACAGGGACACAGTGCAGTGTCCCTTTTTTTTTGAAAGGACTTTGTACTTGATTTTAGACATTTTGTCACATTACAGTGTCTGAATCAAAAAGCGGTCACATAAGATGTCATAGTTTAGGGAAAAAATCAGTGTGACTGAAAGAACTATAGTCTGGCCCTAAATTAGGGTTTCCTGGCCCAAGGCGTGATACACAAACTCCTTTCTGTTGCCCTGAAAGTAATTTCAGCATTGATCTTCTGCACAAAAACTGGGTTTCTCTTTCTGTAATTAGTGAACTATCTATTTCTTTCCTCCTTTTTTTTTTTTAATCATTTGAAAATACTTGAAAGTGGCATTTTAAGGCTGTGTGGATCTGGCTGCTGCCTTTAAGTGCTGTAATTATCTTGTTGTTTGTTCAGCTGAGAGGGTAGTTTCCATCAACATGGAACCATTTCCTGTCTCTTGATCCAGCTGACATCCCCAGATGAAAGCAGCTAAATTAGGAAGGTGTCATTTCCACTTCCATTTTGAGATACATCTTGATTATCTCCTTGACTTCTTCAACTCTGCTCTGCCTCTGGGGCAAGCTCTTCCTAAAAGGTGTCCAGGAGGTGGGAGTCACAAGTCACAGCCTCACCGTCCCCAAAGCCAGACATAACTTCCAAAGCTTTGTGGCTTGGGAATTGACCCCTGGGGAGCAACTTTCGGATTTCAGTCGTGGAGAAGGAATGACTTAAGGCTTTAGACAATGTTACTTGGAAAAAAAGGAGAGGACTATAAATATCATCCCTGGGAAAAGCTTTTCTGAATACCATAGGCATATGTGAAAAGAAACAAGGCAAAAATATTTAATATCACCTCTGCCATTATTTAATTTACCTGTGCTAAGCAAGAGAGCATTAAGCAAGCATTCCTCCAAAACAGGAGACAGAGCAGTCAGCTAGTTTTCAGGCAGTACATATCAGACTGGCACTGGATATCCTCTGCCAGATCCTTGTTGTGTGGGGAACGAGATTTCCCACTGACTTCTTTGGGGCTGCAAAATCTTTGTCTGCTGTTATTGTGTATTCATGTTGCATAATGTAAGAAGTAATTAGTGATCAGCATCACTGACATTCACATAAATTCTGGAATATTTTGATGGCACAGAGCTTATCTAATAGGATTAAACAAAGTAAATATTCAATTAGTTCTTTATGGGCCATAAAAAAAAATAACCTTCCTCTGTTGAAATGGTGCAAATGACATTCAAACGTATCCATGGGATACAGCATATTATGTAACAACAAATTATTTTATCATATATTACTATGTATGCTTCATTACTCTGAAATTAGACATGCAATTGCCCATCATCTGCCCATGAATGTGTATTAACCTGGAATTACACCATCTTGAAGGAATTCATCTTGTTGGTATTAAAAGAATGATAAAGCGGCACACATTATTTTTGTTTCGCTAAATAAGTATGTTGTTACATAAAAATCAAAACAGATGTTTCAACTTTAAGCTATGTAATATGCTTCTGAAATATAAAGCTAGAAACAGAAGCCTCAGAGAGTATAAGAGCAGGAAGATAAATATAGTTATTTTTAATGTGTCAACATATTAAATTCAGGAGCAAAAATAGGAAGGTGTTGCACTGTTCTAGGGTAAAACTTTCAAACCTCTAAGGATATGGCTACACAAACAAGCTCCCCTGAAGCAAATTAGGGCTGATTTTACAGAATATTAGCTATTATATAGAAACTATGTGTAAACTCATCTACCATAGGTAAAGGTTCAACATTTTGACTGATAAGACACCAGAAGAACACCATTTGTCAGCATACATCAGGGCAGTTGCTGCACACCATTTTACACTTTGTAAAACCAAGCCCTTGCTTGCCTCACAATGATTTGTTAACATAGGTATATCCACTGTGAAAGTCAAGGCGATACAAGAGTTGAGGCTCTAAATTACTTGTGAAAATAGTGTGGGTCTCAAAGTAATTAGTGTTCTTCTGAAAATCTGTGCCCTAACACTGGGAAATGTCACTAGGGAAGCCCTTGCTGACTCCTTATTGAATTTTCTCTTTCTGGAGGCAAAATGAATCAATTTCTTTCTGTCAGCCCTGCAAACTCAGTCTAACATCCCGAAGTCAGAGCTGCTTTCCAGGATTTCCAGGGTCACCTATTTCAGCTCCACCAGCCCTTTCTCTCTGAGCTGTACTGCCTCCCAGGGATAAAAAGGCATCCTTGAAGGAAAGCCACCAAATGACTGAAGTCGAAACAGGGTGATTCCTAACTCCACACCGAGCAGATCTGCTGGCACCATTCACCCTCAGAAGCAGAAGTCCTGCCCAGACCCACTTTTCTGTCTGCACATGGAAAGGGACAGCACCTCTCTTCCCTGGGGAAGTGGCTATGAAGTTCATGCTGCATGCTCCTATTGGCAAATGTCTGGGCTTTCTTGAAAGGGAATACAGTGCTGGCTGGGGGATCTCATGTGTTATTAACAGCTTAGCAAATAAATGGGTCTCCTCTCTCCTAGGGACAAAAGGGAGATATTGGACCTGTGGGTATCATGGGCCCACCTGGAAGGCCTGGTCCTTCTGGCCAGCCAGGCCCCCCTGGACCTTCAGGATCAGGTAAGGGGGGATCAGGTCATCTTAAGCAGTGTGCATCCTCCCCAACCCCTCCCAACTCAGCACATACGTCTACGTAGCCCCATTAGAAAAAATGGTGCAGAGCTTTATTTGCTTCTCCACCAACAGCAAGGAGAGGATTTCTCCTGAAGGCACATCATGCCTTCTCTATCCATTATAAGGACTTTATGTCTTACTTTAAAGCCTACATTATGACTTTTGATGTCTCAAATAGAAGTGAAAACATGGCCCATGTGGTTCCTGTGGGACTTGATGGGGATGATGAAAAGCTATCTGGCAGCCTTGGAGGAACTAGTTAATCTCCATCATCAAAGGTCTGCTGCTTCCCCAGATATCCTGGCTTACAGTGAAGGATTGTGATTTCTAATCAGCCAAGACATACTTACCATGTGCAGCTCTGTAAAAGGAAAACAGATGAGACTTAAGAGAACAGGCTAGGAGTTAGAGGGGGAAAAGTATGGTAAAAAAATCTCTTTTTAATAAATGCTATAGATCTATGCTGTCTGCATTTGTGTGTATTGTGGAAATCATGAGAAAAGTTCATAACTGATAACTGTACAGCTTCAAAACTATGTGTTCACACGATCTCTGGGCAGCTTGCTTTCTCTTGTGAGACCAAGCGTAGACATGAAGGATGATACATGACCTGTAATGTTCAGTGAAAATGGTTCAGGTATGGTTTTCCCAACCTGGATATATGCTGAAAAGAAAAGCAAATTCAGTTGGAAACTGCTGTTGTCTCAAAAGGACAGCAGCTGTTTGTACTGCAGTCGTTCGATGTCCTTTCTTTTTCCTTTCTCCCTTTCTTTCCTTGCTCACATCAGTGGGCAGGAAGTCTCTTCCTAGTGGTGGTATGGAAGTGGTACATCTGCGAAGCTGGGTGCTGCTTCAAAATCTACCCATATCTCATGTCTCCCATTCTGAAACAACTTTATCCTGAGTAAATTAGCTGGAAGTCTTCAGAGGGCAGAATTTTTACCATGCCTATGGGAAGGCAGCCAGGATCTTGACATTACTTTTTAAAGGATTTATTCCATTCACAGAAAGTTTATGTATCAGGCTTGTTCATCTTTTTCCTCTAGAATATAAATTCTTATCCTAAATGACCTTCCTGTAATGATGTCACTGCTTGCAGTATGGACATGTTGGCTCATAGTCTAATTCTGCAGAGAAGTGCATCCTTGCCAAAGTCTGAAAGTCAAAAAGCAGCAGGTTTTAAGGTTTTTATTTGTAGCACTCCTGTCTTTCTAGCTGGGTTTTCATGTACAGAAACCTCTGAAACAGCATTGCTCGAGTGGTTGTACAAATGCACAATTCCATTGTGTTGTGGATGTCTACAGAGACTGACTTTATGTAAGTCTTACTAAACCCACTGCATAGGTATTCTGGAGTGATCTGTGTGTGCATCATGACCTGAATTTCTGTAACTTTAACCAGGCTGACACTTATCTGCAAATCCTAAGAAAATGGCCAATCTCTTCCTCTGCAAAGTTGGTTAAAAAGTGATCTGAAAGAAAATGACTGTGGTACAAACCCTAGTCTTTCTCCTGAGGTGCTGGCACTGGTGGTTCTGGTAATCACATCACTTCCCTCAGTTCCGAGTGGAGTTGGTGGGAGATGAACGTATCTCAGAACTTATGTAAATGCATATATCCACCTGACCCATACTTTTTCCACTAAGGCTGTGTTTGTGTTTTGTGTGTTAACTTCATAACAGCGCGACCTGGTACTTTACTTTCTAGGGCAATTCGCAATAGGACCAAAAGGGGAAAGAGGACTTCCAGGACCTCCAGGAAGATGTCTCTGCAGATCTTCACAAAATGTGAACAATCCACTATATGAGGAATCTGTTTTTGGACACAGTTATCCAAAAGTCCCTGCGGTAAGCAGATTTTCTGGGAGAGGATGTGAACAGTTTTTAAGTACTTTTATTATAAGAGGTGCTGTATTCACTAATAATTTGTATTTAACAGTGAATATGTTTTATGTGGGCAAATTGTTATCTCCGGTATCCAAAACCTCTGAGATCCAGTCTGTGCAAAAGAATTTGGTCTCATAACTAGTCTGAAGGTTGTGTGATTGAGGTGCTGAAATGCAGCTGTTACAAACTATCAGTACAGTGGCACATTTTCAGAAACTTTTCTCTGATCCTGAGGATGCTCTGTTTACCTTACTATACACACATAATCTGTTCTTTTTATTTCAGTCAATTGAAATGTATTTCAGATTGATTGGTGAAGGAAGCATCTACTTCTCGCTTATTTTTTATATCTTCTTCTGCAAAGACAGTGATTTCAGAGTTCAATATTGGGGTCAAGCATTTCGCATATCCAGCAGAATGTTCTCCCAAAACACAAACCCTCCACATTAAACCAAAAATGGAGTCAGATGTCTGAGCTGCTGGCTATAGATGCACACTTTTGATAGCTAATTTCAATTGCTAGCCTTCTTGAAAGCATTTTTATGAGCAAATTGGACAAAGTACTTTAAAGAGCAAGTCACTGCTGAAAAGTGACCTAGCAATTTTTTATCTCTGATTTCTTTGGGCTTTGTAAATACCATTTCTGTACTTCTCCTTCAGCTGGGCCCTGCCTTACTATTCTGTGCATTGTAGCACTTACTTAATCAGCAATGAAAATGCTACCTTGCTGCTGCTGCTGCCACTGTGTAGGAGCATAGCCCTGACACTCAAGCAAGTGGATATTGCCTGGTGTCTGGTCGTCTCTGAATGACAATACACAGCGATTAGCTTTGTTAACTTTCCCATCTGTCACATTTTCAGAAAGCTGTTAATGTGTGAGAAAGGGACATGCTCACCACATTGTTCATTATACTGGGTCATTGAACTCAATCTTCTGCATGAGTGTGCTGCAAGTCTTGTCAGCTGCTTGCTCAGCCCTGTTGCATTACGAAAAAGCCCTGTTACTTTTAAAACTTAATGGTGACAGAAGAAAGTGCATGAAATAAAGGTGCGTATTGCATCATGCTGTGCATGTCCGCAAAAAAAATTATCATGTATTTCATGAAGAACTCATAGGATAAAGTGTAAGGCTCACAATATTCTGTGTAGGTCTCACCACCCTCCTTCTCCAACTGGCACTGTTTAATATTACATCTGAAAAGATGGCAATGAGAGTGTAATTACATCAAATATAAGTAGCTTACACTATCTATATGAACCCTCCTTTGATGATGATCAAGTGCCATTTCTGTTCTCAGAAATGAGGGATGGTGAAGAGGCAAGCCTCATCTTTGAACGTGCAGCACTTGCTGAGGAACGCTCCCACTTGCCTGCCCCATTTGTTTTACTCCCTTGAGTAGCAGGGAGCTTAACATAGCAATTATTTATTCTGTTCAGATCCCCACGAGGCCCCTTATAAATCCACCTTGTGCCACTTGAAGACTGTTGTCAGGGTTACTATAGCTGCACATGGGAAAGACCCAGAGAAGGTCCTCCATGGCACCATCCCACTCCGTCCTACTGCGGCACGTCCCCAGCGCAGCCACACGCTCGCCCATCAGCGGGTACCATGCCAGCGATGCCAGAGGAGGGGAGGAAACAAAGTGCTGCCTTTCTGTCCCTGGCTGTGATTCATCCTGGTTTTTAAATCCTTTACAATTCCAAAGGCCAGCATCTGTAAGAGAGATTTTCAGAGAGCACAGATCTGCTATTGATTTCAAGAGAAATTACAGCTCTGGCGCTGGGACTTCAGCTCCTGAACGCAGCTACAGACTCAGTTCTTTGCTGGCTTTCTGTTTCTTTGCCTTCTTTCATTCAAGCTGGAGGCATTTTTATTCAATGCTTCTTTAATGAAATTGGCCTTTGTCAGGGGCTATGGGAATATTCTGCTATGTAAAAATTTCAGGGTAATTTGTTTTAAAAAGAGTCAATTCTGATTATGCTGGTGGGAATCAAGCTCTGACCTAAATCCATTTTGCTCAGAAGCATTCCATTTGTTTTTTCTTAATTTAAAAATGGTTTGAATCTTGCTAAAATTAATTTGATTAAGCTGCTGAAGGAAGAGATTATTTCCTAATGCCCCTTACAGCCAATTTTGTTGAATGAAACATTAAAAGAATCTAGGAAAAGAGCAGCTTGTTCTAATTCTTTCCATTTTGTACTGATTTTTTTTTCTGTTTAATTGAAGACTTGGATTTAGACTAAAGTGTATACATGTGAAGAAACGAATTTCAATGCCAATTAAATTCAAACAAAGTACAAAGTAGAAAAAGATAAGTGAAGGCTGCATTGAGCAATGAATTATTTATTTTGTAGCCAGAAACATGCCTAAAAAATTACAGACAAGCCCACAAAGAGCACTTATGCCCATATAGATTTTGCAATTGTTCCAGCATATAACCATAGGAGCATCTGAAATTGTTCTCAGCAGTGATTGTGCACAAGTGTTTGCATGGTCATTATCTGTGGGTGTGCATTTTGAAATAAGGGCCACTGGAGCCTTAGCTGGGTACTCAGGAAAGACCATTAGCTTCTGAAGACTAGATCTCGTACCAATTGCAAAGCAACATCTTATGTGTGTGAGTTCTCACCCAGGGCTGGCATGCCACACTGTTTCAGAAAACAAACAACACCTTTTTCTGTGCAATTCTTTATATAGTTGAAAATACGTAAGTCAGTTTGCAAAACTGGATTCCATGACAATTCAAAATACTTCTCCAGAGGGTTACCTATCACCTCTTTTTCTGTGCCCCAGATTTTTGTGGTGAATAATCAAGAAGAATTGGACCGGTTAAACACTGAAAATGCCTTAGCTTTTAGAAGAGATCAGAGATCTTTGTATTTCAAGGATACCTTTGGATGGCTCCCAATCCAGGTGAAAATATGACTGTGGTTTTAGAAAACTTGTGAGTGTACATTTCATTTTTAAATACAGCAGATAACTCTGAACTTACGGTATCATACAGAATCAATCAAGCAATGAAGAAAAAGCTCATTTTTGAGCACTGTCACAACTGTACCTAATTCTGTGGGTTTTGTTCACAGGAGTCTTAGTTACTGAGACTTTAACTCATCAGTGGTCCAGGTTTTGCTAACCTTCCTGTGAACCAACTTGTGAACCGAGTTTGGGGAATTACAATAGTAAAGAGTAGTTTTGATTTAACACAAAACAATGCAAAATTCACCAGGGAACAGAGTTGTGGGAAAACACAACCCCTGCAAATCAAACCATGTATTTCCTTACTGCTTCAGGGAGCTAAACTAAGGCCCACTGAAATAAGCAGTGGGATCCTCTTGTTTCAACTGGATTTTGAATCAGATTCTGTATAAACCCCGTGACCCATCAAATAGCGGGATATGGAAACCTGTTTGTGGGATCCACCTCCCACAGCCTGTCACCTCTATTTGTGAGCAAGGCTGCTGGTAGTCCTGCACAGTAACTGTGCTGTGGTTTCTTTGGCCAGCTCACTCCTTTCTACCCCATGGATTACCGCTTCAAGGACGGCGGTACCTGTGGAGATGGGATCGTCCAGGATGGGGAAGAGTGTGACGACGGCAATGCGGTTGTGACGGATGATTGCATAAGTAAGTCACAGAATGTTGAGAGCAGCCTCTTTCTACCACGGAAGGTGCAGTAGTTGTTTCTGCAGGATAACAGGCGCAAAGGCCATCATACCAAAATCAAGATCTTTCATGCATGTGGATGCCACACACAAGCACAAGACAGAGGTGACCCCAAGTGCTTCTCATGTATCCTCATCAAGGACCTGGTCTAGTGGGAGATGTCCCTGCCCATGGCAGGGGGAGTGGTATCAGATGATCTTTAAGGTCTCTTCCAACCCAAACCATTCTATGATTCTATGATTCCATGACCATGTCCCTGACTGTGCAGAGCTATCTGCAGTCAGAGCAAAACCCCTGCGTTCCAGGGGCTGGATCCAGTTTTATTCACAAACCTTCCATGCGCTGGCCAGCTTTCTAAACAAAATCTGCTGTGTACCTTTGTAGTGTACCACAAAACCCCTTTGGACATGCACTGGAGCTGTCTCTCTCCATCAGTTTGAAACCCTAATGGATGAGTTTTGGTAGGTCAAGTGTTCAGTGTGCTATTTACATTTCCACATGCTTTTTAGGACAGCTGTTCGGTTTTCTATATATGCTAGATTAATAATAGGCCAGATCCTGGTTCCAGTAAAACCACTTTGGGTTTTGTTATTCACTTGTGCAGGGAAGGTTTCAGCCCACTGCCTTCACTATTAGCTTTACAAAACATTTGATGTGATTTGATTTGATTTGATTTGATTGTCTAGTCAATCTTCCTCTTGCTTTGCTGGTTGTGGATAGCAACGGCAAAGAGCACACAAAGAGCACACTGTGTAAGCCTGGCATGCAAGCAGCTATCACAGCCTTCACATCTACCTTTCAGTTACCTCGCTTTCATCACTTAGTTCCTTCCCCACAGCACAGATGTATAAATAAATGCCCCTCTAAGCTTGCCTGACTACAGAACAATCCAGCGAGAGAGTGAGCTCTCCAGGCTCCAAGCATGAGAAAATGATTCAATTAGAATTTGCAATCAACTATGGGGAACAAACATGCAGGAAAAATAGTGCTCATTAGTTCTAGTGCCTGTGAAACTGCATGTTGTGCATCTGGAAACCCATCGTGTTGCTGTGTGCTATACACCGGGTACAGCTTCAAGTCCATAGAGGCCTTGCAATACATAAACTGCTGACACTCGTGTGACCTGAATAGTTTTAATTGAATTATAGAACCATAGAATCATGAACGTTGGCAAAGAGCTTCAAGATCACCAAGCCCAACCATCAACCTGACCTACTGAGTCCCATTACTAAACCATGTCCCTTAGTGCCACAAATTACTTGAATATGAGCACGTTGTCTTCATTCTGATCTCATGACTGTATCAAAAGAGGTTAACGTAATGGTAAGTGGATTTAATTGTAAAGTAGGCTTGTTGTTCTTAGAAGCATTAATTTCTAACAAACAGGTCCTCAGTGAAATCAATTAATCACTTCCATTTGTAAATGACCCACTTTAAATAGTGTAAACTCCCTGTTCTTGGATGTTCTTTTAATCCATTGCTTAATAGTGTCTCTGAGGAGATGTCAAAGGGATTTAAACTAAATGAGTTTGTTCCCAATTCATACTAAAAAAGTTGAAGACATCAAAAGCAAAGTCCAATCGTTAAAATACAGCCCACAGATTACTGCAGCCTACATGCCAATCAAGCCCTCCCCAAAATGCCTTGATTTATGCTTTACCCTTAAGAATCTAGTTCCACTTGCCACTCCAACATCCTTTATGTATTAAGTTTTATGAAGGTATTTCTTTCTGATTTTTTCACTAGGATGTCGCCGTGCTTACTGTGGAGATGGTTACAGACACGAGGGGGTTGAAGACTGCGATGGGAAGGATTTTGGATATTTGACGTGTAAAACGTATCTCCCTGGGTATGTACAAATGGTCTGCACTTTGGTTTGTTATTTTTACTTCACCTTCAGCATTAAAAGAGAAAAGGATTACTCACATAAACCTTCTTCCACTGGGACAGTGGTGAAGAGAAAGTGGTGGAGAAAGACCCTATCAGATTATTTCTGTACATTATTGATTTTAAGGGCTAAATCTCATTTCTCAGTTATAAGCACGTTTCCTACTGTACAAAGTGAATGATCATATGGGCATATGTTTACACATTGCTTGCAAAGATTTCCTCATTTGGTGACATTATCATTGCATTAATACTCACCTATAACATACCAAGAGTAGGATAGACCATGATGAAGAGATGATCACACTGAAGGGAAGAAAAAAAAACAACAAACCACAACCTCCAAACAATCTCCTGTATTTTTAATGAGTGCTCTAGGGGTATCTTTGTTTTTGAATCAACCATTCATCTATCAGCCTTTCCAAAGACCAGGAAATTCACTCAACAGCAGATGCAAAGACATACATCTGCTTAGCAATGTCCTTCATTTCAAACATCTGCTTATTGTTGACTTGTCTTCTCTGCCTTTGTTTAAGCAGCTTCCTCTGGTCAGCATTTTGCCTCCTATTTAACTGTCAGGTATTGTTACTGGATAACAGGAAACATTTAATTTGCAAATGAAATTATATGCAGAGCCCTCATCATTCATGGAAGAATAATGTGCTAATTGACAGGAATAAGAACCCACAGGACATCTTTGTAAGTCAAGTGCTGTGCTAATCCTTCCACTGCAATTGTTGGAGCACTCCTGGTGTAAGAGATTACTAGAATTGAGGCTAGCAAACCTGACAGCCTGAAACATTTTAAAGAGCTCCCATCTGCAGTCAGTGTGGAGCTACTCTTCTGTGAAAGCTATTCCATTTTAAGAGTCTGAAGTTTGGTGCCAAAAATAGAGTCCCACAAAAGCTTGAGAAATTTTTATAAATTTCATTTTCTGTGTATAATCAAGTTCTGAAGAGCAACTGAGATCCTTTATCTTTGTGTGTGCAGCCTGCAGATTATCTGCTAAATCAAAGAAAAAGCCGTGACTCATCAGTAAAATGGGATGAGTAAGTGAACTTGGCACTGCAGCGGGAGTTTCGCCCCACAGCACCCTCTTCTCCAAGAGCTCTGCTGCAACTGATTTTCCCATTTTCTACTCTTTCCAGCCCCCAAATCCCTCCTCATATTTCACGCACATTCACTTCAGATTTTTTGTTGTTTTTCTGAGAATGTGGGTTATCCAAGGACATATTTTTAAGGACCTGTTCTTTTACTACAGCTTGTGGATTGTCTGGTGGGTGGGTTATTCACCTGGACATATGGCAGCAATACAAAATCAGCAAAATGCTTTTTTTTATTAACATCTCTGGTTGGGTCTTCAGTAGGTGGAGTCATTGCAGGTCACTGTAAGCCAGTAGAAAGACAAGGTCACTGTTTTCCCTTATTTTGCAAGGGCTCTTTGCAAAGGCCTCTTTTTAGTTTGAAGGCAGGCATCTGTCGCTATCATTATTTCAAGTGCATGAAAAATAAGTTAAAGGAAAGGCAGGCACAGTCATGCCTGCTGGAGCTATTGAAAGTAACTGTAAAAACAGTTAACTCAGATCCTCGGATATTTGGTTACACAGTTCCCCGGGGGTGAGTGCCAAGGCCTCCTGCATCTACCCCTGTGCAATGATCAACCCCCACTGCCAATGTTTTTTTTATTTTTATTTTTTAATTGACATTATTGGGAATTAAGACTTCACTCATAGTTTTTCCTGGACTCTTATTTTGCTGACAAGGAGGAGCACAGCAGAGCACTGCTGGAAATTACCCTCTTATTTTGGTTGCCATATGTCACTGCACTTGGCATTTTCTGACGTTCTTGATTCCTACAGAGAGTTGCATCCAGAAATCATATAATGTGAGCTGTAGCATATTTTGCAACTGAGGCATTCTCTTTTATTTTAGATCTTATGGAAAACTGCGATGCACTTCTTACTGCTACATCGACTCTACACAGTGCCGATACTTCACATGAGGGGAGCAGAGGTGGGCAGCATCGCACATGTCATGGGGTGCTAGGTGCTACACTATCGTCTATCCAGGAAGGACTGGAACAAAAAGAAAAAAAAAAAAAGAAGAAGAAAAGATACCCACCTCCGTGTGAAAACAAACACACAGATGTCATGCTGCTGATGACCATTTTGAGATGTTTGTCTTTTTTTTTTAAATTAAGTCAGATTGGGAAAAACTAGGACCACTGCATCCTGTCTTAATAGAGAAATGTCAAACAGTATTTGCCAGTAAGACTTTTGGGTGGCTGTGTGGGAACTCGGTCTATCACAAATGCTACTGGAAACTGAATGTCACTAACCAGGAATATCATGTAACAAGACAACATTACCTCGACTTAGCACTGTTCAGCCTAAATCTAAGTTCTTCAGGGTTTTTGTTTTTCAGCCTTCTCTGCATAAACACAAAGCATATCTTGGACATGGTGTTTATAGAGACTTTCTCTTTTATTACAATGTGAACTTCCCAAGTTGTATCCACGTGAGTGATGATAACTTCAGCGGCATTAAGGCTAGCTGCACACCTTTGTGGATGGAACGAGCAGGGGCCTTTTGGTAAGTGCTTTAAAGATCAGCAAACCGGGCAAAAAACATCCAGGCAAAGAAGCTGGGCTGCATCTATCTATCTGCGCACATCCACAGAAACGCGAGCTGTCACACCAGGTCTGAACCTGCAGATCACAAAGGCCAAAGTGGACAAGCAAAAGGTGACGCAGCCAAGGTGCCCTCTCTCCAAGGAGGAAATCAGGCTGGCAGGGAGGGCTCAGGATGAGCCTAGTTCATTTTCTCACCTTTGCTGAGCCGGCTGCATTCTGCGTGAGCCCGAAGGGACTGGGGCAGCACTGGGTTCGCGAGGTTGCCCGCCTGAAACCTCAAGGCGACCATGTACCCGTGGCCTTCACTCTGGTTTCTGCACTGGAAGGTCTCGTTGTTCTCCTCCCCAACTCCAGCCGACCCTCACCTTCTGCGACGGCTGCGCCCCGTCCTCTCCCCACGCGTGCTGGCCCCTCTCGACCGCTCTCTGCTCCCGCATCTGTTCCCTCTCTGTTCTCGTGTCCGGAGTCCCCCCCAGCGTGCCCCCTCACTTTTGTATCTCCGTGAAACAAATCCTGGCGTAGTGTGTTTGTGGGTGCTCATTCTTGCTGTATAATGTACATATATACTTGTTTTTCAGGAAGTTTGGTCAACTCTGTTAGCTCTGATAGGAGTCAGGGTAATTATATACTTATTTATTAGCTAGCATTACAGAGCAAATTTTGCATATTAAATACGTTATGTGCAACAGAGTCCGTAACAGAATGGTACAAAGATGTGTGGAATTCAGGACTAAGAGCCTTAAATCAAGGTGTTATTTTCATACAGGCCGCTCTTTTCTGCTTCGCCTTAAATGCTGTACTTGAATGCTTGAAATGCGTGGGTTGTTTGTAACAATGACAGCGCTGCAACAGCTGCACTTACACGGTTACTTCTGTAAAGGTTAAATAAAGGTGGGTGTTACATTATAGTGATAATGCATTAAAGCAACCAAGAAATACATACAACTTTTACCACCTGTATAGGAGACATTAACTCTGCATGTCCAAAGCAATACTAGAAATCATTGATTAAAAGAAAAATAAACAAAATTAACATACTCTGTGGCTATTGCTTACCTGGGCTGTTTATGCTGTTGTGAAGCTGAGCCACCAACAGTTGTAGCCCAGTTCAGTAGTTCAAAATACTTCTTGTTGCTTTTTTAAATCTAAACAGAGGTCTTAATAAAAGGTCAAGGAACCAAAGGGGCAAGGAACTTGCCGTAAGCTCTGGAAATCCATGCACTAGAATAGCTGCCTTCTCATTTCCCGTGCTGGTGCAAGCCGCGGGTTTCAGCAGCGCCGCGATGCGCAGGAGTGCCCATCCCGGTGGGATCCAGCACGTTCTCCAAGGAGTTCATCTCCATGCCCAGCCCCCAGAAGGCTGGGGTCCTTCAGAAATTCAGTAGTCCCAGTGGCCTTTCACCTTCAGCTTTAAGTCCTATTGATTTTAAAAGCTCCTACCTCCAGAAGAGGTTGCAAAGCCAAGCACACCAAGGGCAGGAAACATAAAAAGGAGTTGCAAGAACATATGTCGAATTGTAGTGTGCTGCACGTATTCAGGAAGGCGCGCATCAGTCTGGTCAGAAAACATTTACAAAGCGTGGATTTTAAATGGGCTTTATTAATACAGCACAAACAATTCAGCATCTTAACAAAAAGAAAGGAAGACAAGATATAAGGAAAAAAAAGAAAGACATGGAACAAGTTTCTTACTACAGTTACTGTCTTGTTCCCCTCAGATGATAAAGCATCAAAAAACATCTGGGAAGGTGTTGAGTATATGTGATAGAAAAGACTGCAAAAAAAGCTTTCCTCTTTTTTCAGATGTACCTGCTTTATTATTATCTGGGATTCTTCGGCTGGATGGTGCCTGGTCTGCTATGAATTATCTTCCCTCCTTGTCTGAGTTCCCTAATGCATGGTGCCAAGTGTGGTTCAAAAGTTAATTGAGGTATTTCAGTTCCTTGGCCTTTTGTAGCAGCAAGTGCCTGTGGGAAAGTTTTCTAGTCATTAGTATGGAGCTGTAGATGAATACAGAAACAATACGAGCTTTCATTGTGCGCTGTATTAAATGTGTACTAAAAAAGCCAGCTTGCACTTAACATGTGATGAAATATATGTAGTTACCTACTGCATGTATTAACAGCTCACGTCAATAAATCATGCCACCTTAGTTCTGGCATTGCCTTACTTTCACTTAGTTCCTTTTGGGTTTTAAAACTTTTTTTTTTTTTGTAATATAATTGCCTAGTTTAAGATGCTGGGGAGGAAAAAAGCAACATTGGCCCCCAAAGAGACTTGTGCAGCATCTGAGAGCTGCCAAATCTCACCTAAAGAGAATGAACAAGCAAATGAGCCATTTGGTGCCCTTATTGGAGATGGTCAGTGACAAAAAGCCACTGTCCTAATGCATTCAGTCACAGGCCTTCTGCTGCAGGCTGGGGACCTCTATGCTGAGTGCCGGTGTCACCCCGGAGCACAGCCCGGGTGTGCGTGGCATGGGGCAGGTGGGTACAAGGGCAAAGAAGCAGCCCCCGGAGCCTCGATGGAGCGGGAACGGAGGTGGCAGCATGACCTTCGTGATGTCCAGAAAGTTGGCAAGTGTTCGGTGGAGCAAGGAGGGAACAGCTCAGGCACGCCATGCCGTCCTCTTGGACATTACGGGATGGAAAACCATACAGGGGAAGCTGGCAACCATGACACTTCATGGCAATATCATTTCTTTTATAAATTTCCATTGGCTCAGCTGGCAGCTCTCATACCTACCTGGTGCTACTGCTCTGAGGACCAGGATGTGCTTTGAAAGCTAACACTGAGAACTGCCTGGATTTTGAGTCGCTTCTGAGTTTAAAGGGGAGGATGATCAATTAGGGGTAAGAGACAGAGCATAGTTCAGGCGACGGGAGCCATGTATATTATGGGCCAAAAAGCACAGGGAGGCTGATCGTGAGGTACAATAAACAACCACATTTAAGCTGTGAAGCTCCAGTGCACTTGGACAAAAGGTCATGAACTGTCCTGTGGCCGCAGTGGCAAGTTGCTGTTTCACCGTTGTTTGACCAGAGATTAGCTTTAAACCCCAGCGGTAACCCCAGAGCAGTGGCGTGGGACCGGTGGGGTGAAACCAAAGCCTCCCCCCAGCTGCAGGACCATCCTGTTTTAGAGCAGGGCTGAAGGCTTGGTGGGACAAAGCACAAAGCTCCCCACGGAAAAGGTCAGCCCAGCCCAGGTGTCGAAAGGCTTTCAGCAATTTATCAGCGGTGGGGTTTCTGCAGTGCCAGGCAGTGTGGGTGACACGAGGTGGCTCAGGTTTTTCTCCTTGCCTGGCACATCCATGCCTAGGTTTCACAGCGGGGCGGTCTGTTTTGCTGAGCACGTCGATATGTGAGGGCTGGAAACTTCATAATTTCTGTCGTACAAAGGGCCAATGCATGGCATCGGCATTTCGGGGTGGAAGGAATTCCCACTGCCTACGGCTCAACTGGACGTGGGCGCTGAGGCTGAAGGACACACGCCTGACAGCTCTGATTTATGGAGATGATCAACTCTGTGGGACATTTATTTACGGATATAAACTGTGGCAGTTCTCCAGGCTCTCTCTTGGTTTCACCAAACTTTGAAGCCCACAGCAAAAGCCCTGTAACGCAGGACTGTGCTGGCGTGTGGAGCTGGAAGGACACCGCAGCCGCGTTCCCACCAAATGGTTATTTTTGAAAAGTTATATTCGTGCAGGAACATCCTGCTTGTACGTGTTTCTAAGCGTCCGTATCAAAAAGCTTTACTCGTCTCAGCTGAAATGTCCTGGCAGGAGTCAATGGGTGATCGGGAAGTTCAGCGTTTCCCTGTCAGGGGGACAATTCCTTAAGGAATGGTGACGGACGCAGTGCAGGTTTTGCAGATATCCACGCTGTCCTGTTGCATCCACACTTTGTTGCATACACGAAGCGTTTTGTTCTGTGGCTTCTGGGAAACGCGCCTGCCACCCGATGCGTGGGACATGGTGTGTCAGGCAGTGTCGAACACCTGAGCTCACGGCTCAAGTATCAGGCCGTGGGGAAGCGCGCGGTGCCGAACGGCACAGGCGGCATGGCACGGGTCTTCCTCGCGCCTGCAGGAAGGAGGCTGGGTACCAGCTGCCAAGCAAGAAAGCGAGTGGAAAACCGTGACCTATAGGAAACTATGTGAGGCACGTCTGGTCTCTGGAGACTACAGATGAGCTGACAATACCAACACTGGAAACAGATGCTAAATTAATTGGAAATTATTTTGGCAGAAAGCCATAGCTGGAGCAGGAGCTTTGGTATAAAGACAAATTGATGGAAAATGTGTTTTCAAGTCTCAGATCTGTTTGGTTTTGAGAAAAGTGACCCAGACTCTTTTTGGCATAGCTGGAAGCACTTGCCCAGGCCACACGCAAGTGCATCTTTCTGAAAGCTGTGAAGTTCGTGCTTACACACTGCTGGTTGGCACCAGGGTCTGCTGGGGGCCCTGGCAGGGAAGCAGCATCTCTGTGACTCCTCAAGTGACAGCTCTGGAGGGACAAGAGGATCACCAGTTTCAGCTCCTCCCGCTGCAGGCAGAACTCTGGCATTAATGGTGACTCCTTGCTCTAGCAGTGGGTAGACACTGAAAGAGGCCTTCCACCCTCCTCCGCCCTCACCAAGTTGTCAGCTATCCCCAGCAAGTGAGACATGCGGAGGGATGCTGAGTCCGGGGCTCCTGCCAGCGCCCTTGCTGAAGCGTAGGCTGCTCTCAGCCTCTGCAGAGCTGATGTCCTGGAGCCTGTTGCTATCAGAAGTTATGTGACTGAAGGAGGGCACAAAGTCTCCTGCAGGCTGTAGCTGAGCAGCTCTGCTGGTGCTGCTACAGGATACATGCATCCTCCCTGTCCCCTACCCCAGGCTTGGCTAGAGCTGGGCAGTGACTCGGGCTCATCTGCTCCTCCCCAGCTGAGAAAATGCCCGACGCGTCACAGCTCTCGAACTGGATGCTGCCATTTAACATAGGGACTTGCCATTGCTATAGAGAGACAACCAGATATAATAGATAGATCTGCTCTGATGTCCTTGCTCTGTTTATATAGAGAGAAAAGCAGGGAGAAAAAAAAAATAGATATTATACCCACATTAAGTAAAGGGCACTGGTCTTCATCTGCATCTCCAGCTGACCACACAGAGATTTCAAAGACTTCAGATACTCCTACAGAAGAGCCTGGAGGCCAGGCAGAAGAAGCACATACATTACATGTAATTGTTAAATATGAACTCCTCCAACAGTGCTAGGCTGGCTTTTCTAACTACAGCCTTCAGCTGTTTACACTGGCCAAGGACCCACACCTATATTGCAGATGCAGCTTTTATTCTCATAATCAAAACAGGCTCCATGTGTGTTAACATTCTTCATACAAAGATACATACAGGTAGTTTCTATGAACCAGAAACATACTGCTTTTGACTGTTCACACAGTACCTAGAACAGATGCAGTCCTGAAGAGCGCTTTAGGCCCTCTGTTGTAATAAAAAACCAAAATCCATGCAAGGAGAAAGTGAGATTTTAAAACATGCTTATTTAAAATAAGTTTATTACAATGAAGTAATATAAAAGTCTGACAAAGGTCTTAACAATACTCCAGAAGAAGAAACAGACAGATGCTGTATAATTTGAGAGATGATGCAGACTGAAAACTCTGAAGTACTTTAAGACTGAGCTGCTTATGACAGCATGATTTGTGTAATGCTTACACTGGAGGAGGTGATTTTTGGGGCATAAACAAGCCCCTAGAATTAAATTAAAAGTGTGAGGCAATGTACCTTCTCTTTATCTGCCAATATATTCGTATCTAAGTAAGGCTCACTGTAAGCTCAGCTTGACAATAATAAAATGAATGCCCAAAACTGGATTGAAAAATGAAAGAAAATAGGAATGGAAACCTAAAAGCAAGCTGCTTTGGTTTTCAGTTTAGTCACCATATTCTGGAATGCAATTTACTTGTTTAGTTTCAAGCAGACAAAAATCACAGACTTTCAAGATGACTTTAAATAAAGGAATCAAAGAATAAGTTTTGGACCCCTGAATGCTGCAATGCAAAATAAACAAACATATGAAACTTCCCCATTTCCATATCCCGATTTCTGCTTAACACTAAGTTTAAAGAAAGTCTTTAGCACATCCAGCGTACTGGGGGTGGGTGGAATACTATACCAAGAAAGGGATATTTAAAAATGCCAGTCAAAGGCAACATTTTGAAGAAATGGATGCCAGTGTAATGGGTGAGTGTGTGTTTAAGTGAAACATATGCCTATGCTCTACCTTTAAAGCAAGTGCTTAAATGCTTGTGAGAACTGTGAGTAGCATCAGCTACTATATGGGCTTACTCAAGAGCCAGTGAGTGTGCTCTGATACCCACTCTGCACATGGATGATTTTATATTACTTGGAGCATGTAGAATATCCAAGTTTGCAGGGTTTATTCACCAAGGGGCTACAGAAGGTAGCAAAAAGGCATGAATTCAGTTTTTTACACCCCCCCCCACCCCATCCTTCTCTTTTTGTTTTCAGTACTACACATGCAAGAGAAATAAGCCCATTAAAAAAAAAAAAGTGTTTTCACTTGTAAGAGTTAGAACTACAAATTCTTAAGTGTCCCGATTTAAATTTCATCAGTGAAATTAAAAGCTCAAAGTTTTATGGTTTTCCTGGCAGAATGTGCCAAACCAGGGCAAAGCTTCAAAGCAAAGCAGCACATTCTCCATCTGACTGTGTTTGGTTGCCTGCCACTGAATTCAGATCTGCTTTTCAAAGCTTACTTTTTACGACTTACAAAGCTTCCTGCTTCACACTTTTATAGAGATGCTTCAGCTGGACAGCAACAGCTCTGGCAGCAAAGAAGCTGACGAATGGAAGGAAAGGAAAAAGCTGGGAAGAGGGAAAGACAGCTAGATAGGAATGTGCTAGTGATCTTTTCCGGTGTCTAAAAGGCATTTAAGGGTTCTCTAAAGCTTTTCACAAAAGCTGAATTGATAATAAAAAGAAAGGGTTAGAGGGTCCAGCATATGCACATAGGTAACACTGTTTTCTATAGTGGTCCATGCCCCTTTGCAAAAGCACATTGCAAACAACTGGAGCACATTTTGGGCATACTTTTTATATGGCCAGCCAAGCAAGTGACAACATTCAAACTATGAAACATTTTTAAAGCAAACAACTGTAACCTAAATCTTGATGATGCTTTACAAAAAGTTTGTAAATGAAGGTATATGGCCCTTAACTGTAAGTGCATTTGTTGAAGGGAGACCCATATTACAACAGTATCAAGACAGGATGTTTCAATGACTCCTTAACACTAAAGCACTTGAGTATCCAGGTCATACTCTACAATTGTAATGTCACAGAACTTCAGTATGCAACTCAGTATGGTGTCTTAAAATAGCAGAGGGGGCTCCAGAACATAGTTTGTTTTAAAAAGAAATACAAAATAAATACAATAAATAAAAGCCTCCCATTGCTAGGCAGAACTCTACTGAAATTATTTGGGAGCTCTGCTCTAATGCCAAGAGCACTAAATTACAAAGATGTGTGTATGATCTCTATTAAAATATGCTGACAGTCATTATTCAGCACTAGATAGCACTTTTATCAGATTGCTTTGGGATTTACCATGTCTCAGCAAGGACGTGCGCTGGATAGACTTTGTCCGTGTCACATGCTGTATCAGAGTTCTATACCCAGCTATACTAATTTCACAAAAAGCAGCCTTACTTCCCTAGGGTAAGGCTGTGATTACTCTTATTTTGCCATGGCTAAGTAAAATCCCTGAGAATATGCAACTGTTGGACATTGAAGGAAACAGCCGAAAGCATTTCTAAAGGAGAGGGATGCAAAAACTTCAGACTAATGCAGTTTAAGAAATTAAAGCAGTTCATGTAAAGTATAGAGAGCAAGGGTGCTGTTATCTGAGAGTCACATGGACTGCTATCAGTATGTAGATCAGTTGTTTATAAATGTCAGCCATTAAAGAAAAACAAAAAAAAAACCACTCCGTCCAGTCAATGATCAAACAAATCAAACAAAAACCACCCACCTCTTTCCCAATTCTGAAACTGAAGGCCAAAAGTTAGTTGTTTGTCCTCTACAATTATTAAAAGCAAGAACAACCATCTATGCTTGCCAACCTGACAGCATAACAAAAGAAATTAATTGCCTAGCAGTGTATTTGTTTATGCTTGGTAATCTGGTCTATCACATCCTTAGAGGTATAACTTGGAGTTCAGCTCTGCAACATGCTGCATGGGTTTCTTTCTCAGTGGTGGTTTGACTGGAAAGATAGCATTTATAAGTCTTAAAAGTGCTCAATATCCTGCAAGAACAGTGCATGGTGAAGTATAGGTTTTGAAGGCAAGGTGACCTTGCTCAATTCCATCTCTACAAGTCCCCTGTTAAACAGCAACAAGGACACGGGGTCTCCTGAAGCCACTGAGAATGTTCTCAAGCACCAATTCCAGAGTTTAGAAAGACCAGCTTTACACAGAAAAGCAAGACAAGAAAGCCTGCTCTGAGGCAGGATGCCATGATTAGAGAATATGCAATGCGGACTTCTATCTAGTTGTTAGAAAAAAGAACTGTAGAAGTTAGTAATTGCTGAAGCTGATGGCCCAATGAAGCTGTTAAGTTCTTTGCTTAAGAAATAAAGCTTCTTTACTTTTTGCATCAAATGTTCGGTTTGATGCACTACTAACAAACCAGTGGTTCTCCTGCTAGTTAAAAAAATATAAACGAAACAAAACAAACAAAAACCTCTAAGCCATTAAGTGCTAGATTTGTTTTCCTGCTGCTGGAAAAGCTTACAGCAAAAAATGGAAGTCAATTTTCATCATAATCTCGCAATTAATTTTTACAGAAGAGTGATCTCTCCCCATACTCCAACTGATATTTTGTGGCAATGTAGTCTCTATTACCTTCTCAGAGCACTCAGCTAAGACCTATTACAGCAAAGTTTCCCACTTAATAGCTGAAAACCCTGAGGAAACTACACGGGATAGAGAGCTGGTTGTTCTGCTGTAGGTGCATTTTTTTTGCTTAGAAGAAGCAAACAGCCAAATTCCAAAGGCTCTCTGCTTCATTTTTACCACTGCAAGTAGAGAAATAATTGAATGGAGCTTTGGTCATGTTTTGACTTTATATTCAAACATAAATATGTACCACGTGAATTAAGAAAACTCTAAAAATTAAAAACCCTACATCCCTCTGATTCTTTCTTGGTGCACATAGGAACTATAGATAGGCACAACTCAGAGAAGATGGCAGGAACAAGAAAGTCATGCTGTTTAAATGCCTAATTACAGTTCTGGTATCTTGCTTTGTGCACCTAGTGTGACATTTGGTCTTCTCTTCAAGCATCATATGCTTTTCTTAAAGCTTGCTCCTTAGAAAGGATCAAGTATTAAATATGCAGAGAGGCTCCTGTCTCTGAGCAGTGCAGGGCAGCAGGCCTGCAGTACATTCATTTTAGACAGAATGCATTTTTTAGCCTAGCAAAAGCCAGCATTTCTCCTGTGACTATGGCAACAATGAAACTTCTCCTGTATTTGTGAAGATATTACTAAGTTTAAGTACCTCCTTAGCACAATCTTATCTCCTCTTCTACATGGGTTAAACTCAACTCTTTGGACAAAGCTATCCAAATCCCTATGTCATTACTGAGAGACCCACTTAAGTCTTGAACTGGCAGTAAATTATTCACAGACAGTGTTCTAGTCTTCAACACAAGTAGGAATTTTGTCCTTAACCATATCACTGGCTAAAAGAACTTCTTTATTGTTTCTAATAGCAGCAGTGCTAAGGAGCACGTTTTTATCTGTATCAGCAGAAGGACAAAAACAGCAAATCTTACTTTCTTAATTTCCAGTCACTTCTGCATAATTTCAGATTTTAAGGTTTGTAATTGGCCTGATGTGTAATAGCTCAATGACAAATTCTAGCTTCCCCTAGGCTTTACTATTTCATGTCCATTTTCATGAAGTCCCTGCCCATAATGGCAACCTAAGAGGGACTTTAATGAAATCTGCTTTTTAAACTGCTAGCTCTATTCAATTTAAAAGCAAATATTATATTTGTATGAACTTAATTTAAAAAACTCTAAACCCAAAATGTAGAAAAAACACAAAACTTTAATAAACCAGGATGATGGACATGATTTTTAATTGCTTCTGTAAAGCACTACTGAAACTAGCTGGGCTCTGCCAGTCTGTGCCAGCTAAGGCTCTGGCTCACCAGCCCCAGCAATGGGTCAACACTGGGGGCAGAGGGAGCAATGGTGGTACCACCGCAGAAGGAATGGAACCCCATGCTTACAGCCTTCCTTCCAGTGGTCACGCACACTTTTCTTTCCTGCACCACGATACATGGTGCTGCAGGCTGCCCTGAACCACAGCCCAAGCTCTATGGGCAGGAGCATCCTCTTGCTGTGGAGGGCACTAGGGGAAATTTCCTATAGATTTGGCCCACTGGCAGGAGCTGAAAGGGAAAACATAGCACATATTGGTAGCTGGGAGGGAACACAATGCCCAGTTTCAAAGCCTGCTTCCTGGTGGAAGCTCTTGATCACCAGCCATGTGTGCTTGTGTTGAAGATCTCTAGTATTTGTGGAGGTGCTGCACTAAACAAAAAAGCTTCAACCCAAATAAAGGGAAAAAATTCGCAGCATACCTGATAAGCTGGCATTTAACTGCCCTTCTCCTGTGCTACCAGGGTAACAGTAATGCTCGCTAGACTGAGCAGCACAGGGCATGGGAGAATCCAAGCCAGCACTGCCTGCTTAGGCTCCACGTTAACATCATGACTGCTGTGCTGCATGCGTGGCTCCCATGTAAAGTGTGGGAGCAAAGGGCAAATTCTGCTCTGCTATTTGTAAGAGGTGAAGGGAACAGGGAGTGAGGCGGGAGAGAAAAAGTCAAAAACATTCATCACAGACATAGTTACGACCCAAAGAGGAACAGTACCTCTGCATTTAAACACAAAACGAGCACAACAAAAAATAAAAATCACACATACCCTTCCCCCAAAACACTCACACTCTTCCCACCTGAAAAGCTACAATGAACAGAAATGATGTTAAGAAAAAAAAAATCTTTGTTAACAGACACAGTCCCTGAAGTTTTAAGATGTTGGCTTGCTGTAGTCATACCACCTCATCTGACTCCAAACCATGTACTTCATAGAGAGTGTCCAAGATATTTAGCTGCTTTTCCATGGCTGGTAAGTAAATGTTGAGGTCCCTCTGCATTCCTTTGTAAAATGTTTCCTCCTGAGGATCACAGTCCTCTACAGACAGAGCTGCTACAAAGTCTTCGTACGTTGGAGCTGCCCTTAAAGCTAACTGGGAGAGGAAACAAAGCTTTTAATCTCTGTTGTAGATCCTCAGTTTAAGACATCTTCAGAGGTGTCTGCTTTTTAAGAAGTGTCAATATATCATATTTTGTACAAATAAAGAGCAAATATTAGAAGTTAAATTCAAAACCCAAATGAAGTCCAGATTATTAGGGGAGCTCCCAACCCAGTGTCACACACTTCAGCACTGAAGTCTGCTCACAAAATGCTCTTCAGACCCCCCCCCCCGCAACATTCCTGCTTCTCCATGTCAGTCTCTGTCATGATCAATTGGCTGAGGCTTTCCTTTTTCCTTTCATAGTTTCAGTAATAATTTCCAGTGACAGACACAAGGGGGAGCTACCAGACTGGACAAAAAAATAAACCATTTCCTCCAGTCGATATATTCTACTCCAACTCCCTGACACAAGCTGCATCAGCCCTTCTTGAATGCTCCCACCCCAAAAAGAGACCAATCCTCAAATAAGCAACCTCAAAATCTCATTTCTTTTGCAGCCCCTGCAAGACTGCAAAACATGCAATGAAGACAATATGCATGCAAAAGGTAATCCATCTGTTCTGGCTCCGGAAAACAAGTTCCACCCTGAAAGCTCAATACTAGTGATACTAGTGAAAGCTCAACATAGTGATAGCTACAGTCCTCACCCTGAGGATAAGATCTGACAAAGGAATCTTCTAATTTTAATACCATTTGTTAGTTAAAAACAACAGAAGATCAAAATAACAAGACCCCCAGCTCTATCAGTAACTAAGATGAGCACTTACCGCAAAGACCCCGCGGACAACCCAACCGTGGTGCTGCCGTAATGTCTTTCCATAAGCATTGTCTTAAAGAAAACAAAGAAAACGAGATACATACGTGACATTTAAGTTTGCATCACCAAGAGAAGCTAGAGCTTAGAAACAACTAGTCAAGGATATATTATTACTGCTTGATGCAAATAATTGCTCTTTCTGAGCACGGAAGTTACGACTGAAAGGAAGGAGAAAAGGATTGGCAGATTAGCGATTTCTGCACTGGGATCTCAGCTCTGCTGTCATTCTCCTACAACTCATCCATGGCAAGTAAGTCTTCTAGTAGACAGGAAGGCAAATTTAATTTTTATTCGATCAGCTGTGCTTCATGACTAACTTTTTGTCTACTTTCTAGTCCTCAGTTCACTGCAAGTCTGAGAAAATGTTATATGGGGTGAAACTATTCTGTAAGCAGATGGCTACCCAGCCTCACTTTGGATGGTTAACTCAGACATTCAACAAGAACCTTCTCTTTACATTTGAGGGTCAACATTTAACCCCTCAGAACAGAAAGCACAGGGCCTGTATTTAAAAAAACAAACTCCATGCCTCTCTTGTGAGTGCCCCTGAGTGTAGCCTTTGATGTAGGTCCTTGTTATGTTCCTAGACAGCTCCCTGTTCATACAGAAAGCTTTATATATAAATAAAAATAATTAAAAAAAAAATCAAACACCTTCAAGTCTTATTTTCCCCAGTCTTAGTACTATCATTGTTTCATATCCTTGGCTTTCAGTTGAATTTTTAAGTATCAGACATTGCGTTATAGTTTCTCTGAGCTGAAGCAAGAAAATCTGTTTTGCTGTGTTTGGATATTTGCTCAGAAAACTGCAGACTGTTATTCTTGAAGAGTGTATAAAGTCAGTAAAAGCCAGGCACAATTTTTGCTGTAATGTGAAGTACTCCTCATCTACCAGTCTAATGACTGGTGAATGTGTCCTTTTTATCTTTACATTAAAGATAGAAGATGTATGAGAAAGGCATACAGTAATAAAAGCAAGGAAATAAGGAGGAAAAAAGGTACTGTGTAGCAAATAGGATTGACAAACCTATTCCCTGCCTTAATAGCAAATATAGGTGACATTAAAAACATCAAAACTTGAAAAGTTTGGATTATTATAACATTAGACTGCATGCATACAGAAAGGGTCTTACTCAGGAAGAACCAAGTCTAAGATGGTTTTGTATTTTGCGTTGTACTTGCTGTGGTCAACTAGCCTGACTCAGTAAGTGACAAAAAATGTGTACTTGGAAAAATTCCCTTTTTTCTGTTATGATCTTCCTTCTAACTGACATAGAGAAGTCACAGCCATGCTGGCAAAGAGGTGATTTCAAAGAATGATGGCCAATCTCACAACAAACTAAAGAAATAAAACAGCAGCTGTAAATTTGGGAGTGCTCTCACTGCATACAAGTGGAGGACATGGAATGAGACAAAGCACTTTTTTCTCCAAGATATGACTGTCTCCCCTGACAGAAGCATGCCAATTAAGTGAATCTTTATCTGGCATTAAATCAAGATTGACCAGTTATTTAATAATCTGCCTGAAGACTGTGATTTTCAGGAAAACTGTGATTTTCAAAAAAAGTTGTGTCTTGTATTATTATTACGTGTATTACATTAAGCACTGGAGAAAAGAAAACATATATTCTACACAGAAACGAAAACAGCCAAGTATGTAAATTCAGAAGCACATGAAGAATAAAGCAACTGCCACTTACTCAGAGCTGTCTGGATATTCTTTTCTCCATTCTTCACTTCTGTCAAAAACCCTTTCAAGAACTTCAAGCCTCTGTCAGGATGAGCCCAAAAAATAGAGAGAAGCCACGTTTATAACAAAGTAAATCCCCACATTTTGCAGTACTGCTTTAACATCAATACACAGCCAACTTCTTATTTCCATATCTCAGAAGGATATTCTGGAGCCAACCCAGCTTAATCCCCACTGCTTATAAAACTCAGAATTAAGAAGCCATTTTCTATCTGAACAAAGAAATGCAGCCACGTGCTCCAGCCTCTCTCCCAGCCCAAGGAAAAACACTTTGCTAAAACAATTGTGCTGAAGCCTGAAATTATGTGCCTGATGGACTGGCCCAGCAGGAACAGTCATTCCCTGTAACTTGTTCTTTTCTTTTATAGGAAAAAAGGTTGTCTGCGACCACTTTTTCAGGCCTTTTGGTCAAGTTGCAGTGACATGACTATAGACAATACACTGATCTTGAACCTAGTCAACTTGGACTGATGGAGCCTGTGAAAGTACCTAGTTTGCTCCATATCCATAAGCTTGCATTGATGAAAGGCCCTCTGTTGTGATTGTTTATAGCTGAAATGGATACGAAGCTGTTACCTTTTCAGCCATAGGAGAGCCTCTGTAGCAGAATTTCTAACTTGTGCTACACCTGCATTGACTTCATGGAGCACAATCTTCTGCAGGGTATCGAACTCTTCTTTGTTGGTTATAAATTTCTGGTTTATTTTCTGAAGAAAAAAACAATAGACAAGGCTTTATGCTTTTAAGATCATACAGCACCCTGTCCCATACACAGCACCTATTTATCACAATTCTTCCCTTCAAAAAGATATTACAGATCTCCCAGAGATCTGCAGAGCTGCTGGATCGGCCTCACACCACAGCACTGCCTGGTTCTACCTGCACCAGGACTTAGCTCCTACTGTCAGCCCACCACGTTGGCATCATATAACACAAACAAAAGCAACCAAACAAAATCCTTAGTCAAGGATTGCATTTTCTTTTTAAAATAGCATTCTTCCCTCTTACTATTTTCACAGTCTTTCAGTGACCACTTTCAGCAAGATAAGCCAATACCTGACTGACTTTGCACCAAACAAACCTGAATGTATACAGCGTTCCTTATCATACACTCAGGAGATATGTTTTGCTTTTCTTTTCTTTTTTTTTCCTATAAATAAAAGCTATGAATAGTCTCACTACAAATACATCTTGTCTCACAAGTGACACTTCAAACCTTTACAGACTTGGACCAAGAAGAACTTTCAGGAGAACCTAAGCTGCACGATCTACTCTGATTTGCTGCTACTGAATAACTGGTTCTTAATGAGCTAATTTGCTCCTACTTGGCTGAGGAAAGGTATTTTTTTCCTGTTTGTCCTACAGTCTAAAGTTAATATTGATACCACCATATCACGGACTTCCAATCCTTTAAGCTCAGAATCAAAGTCATATTCATTAGGTGTAATAGACTTTTTACTTGGCAGTCAATCAGGTATTTTCTAAGTTTGGTTGCGCACAACAGTTGGATTTATTAAACACAGCATGTACTGTAAGGACAGAATTAGGGACACTTCAGCATTCTGATCTGACAGCAACATTATCAAATAGTAAAAAGCCTTCCAGTATTGATTCCTACGGCAAAAATTCTTGAGGCTCAGTAGCTAAAATATGCATTTTGTTTAAAAAAGTCAGTGTTAGAAATCAGCTGTTACCTTGATGTTACCTACAAAATCCATTTTAACAGGAGCAAAAACAGTTGGTCCCAGCTTGTCTAGGAAAAAAAAAAGCCATACTTTAAAATTATGTCTTTTTTTCAGTCCTCATGTCTTAGTAACAATTTTATTTTACTGTCTTAACAATCCTTCTAAATGGTAGAAGAATGCTAGAGGAACAACATAAACTTAAGTCTTTCTTTGGTGTAGAACAATTCTGCCCCAGTTGGTACAAGCGTTAAAATACACTGACTTTCAAATGATAAGTCCTCAAGAAGGTGCATGCTTACAAGGACCTCACATCCACTGTTAAATTCAGGGGCAAAGGAGGTGGGGGACTGCACTAGCTGGAGATAGAAGTATTTAGAAAAAATAATAACTAAAAAAAAAAATTTGAAGAGCAACAATACATAGTATAGCTGATAGTGTGCTGCCAGCTGTACTGGATGCATAAGGCATTCCACGCAGTTCTGTTGAGGAGAAAAAATTACTGTTCCAAATATACCCATAGATTCCCAGACAGCTCATACTTGGTCCCATCTAAATGAGAGTGGATCCTCTCTCTACAAAGGGCAAGAATGAGAAACATCTAGTACCAGTCACGTTCATTCTGCTGACAGAAACTACTTCCATTGTATCTCTTCAGAGAAGTAATGAATTCTCCAAACCAACCACTCCACCTTTTCTTGTTGCTGGAGGTAGTCAAAAGGACTCAGAGGCACCCCAGCATGAAAAGAAGCTGCTTACCCAGAACTGGCACAATTGCATAACATGACTCCAGAAACTCTTCTGTTGGTATGCCTTCTTCCTCCCGAAGTTCAATATCACTAAACCTGGTGTCCAGGACAAGCAAAGAGATTGTTACTTTAATAACCCCTTTTCTGCAACTTCTAAAGACAAAAATTAGATTTCATGCCCACTTCATTTGAACAGAGATGAAATTTATAGACATTGAACCACCAACATGAGTTTTGTTTCACTCGTTTAAAGTAAATGACTGCAGAAAATACATATCTGGTGGCATGCAAGGCATGTATTTACAAACAAGGAAAAAATCCTCCCACTCCACTCTGTACAGCCGATTCTACAAAGAATATCTTCTTCCATTTCTGTGCTGTATGCATTCTTGCTAAATAATCTCAGCAAACACAGCTTTGCAGACAGAATAGACTTGAAAATGAGTCCATTAAAGGTTTAACAGTTTCATTATTCTTGTAATTTAAATCTGCAACATGTACTACCTATTGCTCATGACACTGAAGAAGGTAGGAAAGCCATTTTCATTTTCATCTTCCTCACAAAGAGTCAATCCACTTAAAGAATTTGTTTCTGACTGCAGCAACTTGTGGGCACCAAAGCTTTCTACAGCTTGCAGCTTGTTCTCTCCATCTTCTTTAATGCCTTACATTCATGGGAAACAGAAGAAAAACAAAAGTAGAAAAAGAAAACAGCCACATGCCCATATTATTATTATTACTGTTCCTCAACATGTGCTCTATTTGAAGGAAGGTATTTGGATATCTGGATCATGCAAATTTAGTGACGCTCACCATACTTCTGCTGTCAGCTGCTAGGACAACATTCACACCAGTCCCGTCCCCACTACTTTTAATCAGTCAGACCAAGTACCAGGCTCCATGCTGGTAAACCCAGGCATCCTCAGCAAGGACAGCCTTATCAGAGAAAAGCTTTGAAGAAGCGATTATGTGCAGGCCAGTAGCTGACTCATCTGTTTGAAGGAGAAGTAGTTCTCACCCAGTTGTAACTGCCCCAGTACTGATCAAGTGGCACAGCCCATTTTCAAAAACCTAAAGAACAATGCTGACTTGTTTGCTCCTCCTGATAAGTACAGCGACTGCTTAGATGGGTACTGCTATGATATTAAAAGTTGCTACATTCTCCCCAGTTTGTAAGAATATTCTTAAAGTTTCCCAGATCCAGTTGTCCTTTCCCCCCTTGTAGTCTATTTTATTTCTTCTTTGAGGTCAAGTGCATCTGTTTCATACAGAGGACTACACAAGCACCTCCAAAGGAAGACTTATGTAAGTCTTATATACCCAAAGAAAGGTCACATCTATGCATGGCAAGACCTTCTGACCCCATGGAGAACTGCACATAACAAGTCAAGAAGCAAAAGTGATACATTCACAGCATCTGCAGTGTACAGAAAATGGACCACAGCACACCTTATTGCCACACCATCAAACTAACATCCAGAATTTCTTAGGGAACCCATCCCTCCAGGAAAGGAATACTTTCAAATGCCGTTGAGCATTTATAGACCTGAAGTGGAATTGAACTTGACTGAAGAAATCCAACTGCAACAAACTCTCTTCCTCTGAGCAAAGCCTGAAAGCAAGCTTGCAGTAATCTCTACTATTTGCAGAACCACTAAATAAGCCTGGTGCTGGGTGAAAAGAACCATTTACACGTGGTAACAGCAATGAGAGTTTAGACATACTCCTCGGGGCAGAAGAAAAATTGCCCCAGCCATCACTAACCATGCTGCATTCACAAGCAAAGCAACTCTGCTAAGGAACTAGAGTTTGAAGGATGTCACTGACCTGTCCTGCAAAAAGACACAGGCGTCAGTGAGTAAAGAAACAGTCCAAGTCCACAGTGACTCCACAGGAGTGCCATGCATAAAGCCCGGGGTCTTCTGAAATACCAAACTCAAACACTAAGCCCCAAATGACAAAAAGAAATTTCTTATGGGAACCCATATAAGAGCAAAATCACCATGTTTGTCAACTTATTTGTTTGTTCCTATTTTAAGTGATAAAACTACGATGTTTTGTTTCTTTTTAAGACCTTACCTCTGCATCTGATAAGAGATGAGATCTTGCAAGAAAAAAGAAGAATTAAATAGGAATGAAATGACTAATGTGTCTAAGCATGTCATTCAGAGAGTATTTGAGCTCAGAAGAAACCCTAGAAAGACTAGAGCAAAATCTCTGGGCTGAAGACATGTTACAGTACTTCATATGTTAAGAGAAATCAAATCCACAGAGAGGCTTTTAATAGGCTTGATTTCAGGGCTGCTGAGAAAAATACTGGAGGCAGACAACTCTCATAAGACCAGGCTGTGTACTAGGTGCTTTCTTTTTCTTTCCAACTATTTATAATTTTTCAGTTATTCAGATTCCTTATGCACAGTCAAGCTAAAATCAAAAGCAGAGGATGAGTGTCAAAGGGAATAAAGAGGAACAATGTGAAAGGAAGTTTCTAGAGAGAACAAAACATCTTCCACACAAAATGCTAAGGAAGGCCCCTGCATTTAGGCTTAAAAAGAGTAGCTGCTTCACTGATTGCATATGTATGTTTTAGAATAACAGTGAGGCAGAGAAAGCTCCTGTTAAAGAACAAGGTAGTCCATTCAACAGAAAGAGAAGAAATCATGTGTTTCTTGTATAGACTAAAAATTAAGTTCAGCAGCCCTTAACAATATAGCTACAATGGGTGGAATTTTATATGGAATTAGTTCAAGTGTTTTACCAAAGTCACAACAAATCCAAGTTTCATACTACTGATGAAGTAATGAAAGAAATAAGGTTCTCTCTAATATACTCTCAATTGAAGGAGGAAAAAAAGGGTTAATTTTCCATAAAGATTTGCCGGAGCAATCACTAGCAGCTACAAGGTCAACCACTCTGACACAGGCACATAAAACTTCAATGCACCCTTCTGACAGTGCAGCCCTGCATACTAGCAGAGGTGCTGGTTTTCCCAGAGGAGGGCCTCTGGGAATGAAATGTCTGTCCACAGATCAAGAAGAGCCCAAGCTCTGCCAGAGCATATAGTTACTCATGTCAGTCAGCATCTAGAGGAGCCTGCACCTGTCCAAAATAACTTTTAATTTCCTTCCCCACTCAGTCCTAAGTTAGCTATCAACAAAGGCAGGAGCTATGCTGAGAAGACTTGACAACAGGCAGATATTAGACTAAACTATACTGACATTCCCTCTCCTGGGAAGCAAAGTATCAGCAGCACTCTCACAGGCAGCCTAAACCTCCCTCCACTTATACTTGAAGAACAGTGATTCTGGATAAAAGATGGTACATATATTTACCTGCCAAATCCTCTTCTACTTGATCCTCAACAGAAACATCACTGCTCCCCTCGTTTGTTTCCAGGTTTAAACATGCCAGACTTTTAATAAGGGTTTGCTCTTGCTGGTTAATTTCTGCTTTTACAGAGCCATTTTCACAGGAATTCAATTCCATCTGCCTGAAGAAAGTGAAGGAATAATGAATAATGGTTAGTATATTTCACTACTTGGTAAGCTTCTTCCTGTGAACACACACAACTAACAGCACAAGAAAAATAGTCACCAGAAATTACATGTTGTCACAGGCTTCTCTGAGAAAAGCAACTTGTCTACAATAATAAAAGAAACCAGGTAGCTGTCTGCAGCAAGTAGGATATATGTTAATGATTCAACCTCAGCTTACAAAATACTGCATACATTACATTGGCAATGATCTTTATTAAAAAGAGACACAATAAAAAAGTCCGATTGACAAAAAAAAGGAAATCACAAGCATATATTGTAGGTAAAACAACATCCCCTCATTAGTGCTTTTAAATATAGATACATACATCCTTGCCATCTCATCCACGAATAATAGTCTACCCTCCATCAATGATTTTTACAAGCATATGGAGTGGAACCTAAGATGCAGGAAAGATCACCGGAGAGAGATGGCTGGAACTCACTGAGTGGATGGCTGGGGAGGAGAAAAATAAAAGGGAAAGGGCTGAGAAAGAAGAGACATGAAGTGGGGTGAGCCAGCTCTCTTTCATTGAACTGTTTCCAAGTACGGAGCTCAGAGCAATACAATTCTGCCTGTATCCACTACTGGTAATATCAGAGTAAAAATATGGAAAGAACAGACACTACCGAAAACAGATGAGAAAGACTGACAGTAAAGACTTACTATACCTTTCTGTTGAGGTGTGGCTGGACAAGACTGAGTGTTTTATCTGTAAGACAAGAGGGGGGGGGTGGGTAGAGAGACACTCTTTATAGCAAGAAGACTGTATTCGTGTTTCTTGAACTCCACCTTTTAATAAACCCAAACTGCAGTCAGCAGAAAAGCTGAAAAGCCAAGCATATGCTCACTACTTCTCTGACCCAAAGGCACTGTACAGAGGAACATGAAAAGGTGTAACAATATCATAATATTAATATGTTGAAGGAAAAAAAAAAAAAGACTTCTTTCAGAAGCTAGCTAGCAAGCGCCAAGTGAGATGCTATACAGCATAAGAACAAAACTAGGGCAAGGCGTTTTCTTTGCAATGACATTTTCTTTACTTAAAAAAGAATCTGAAAAACTAGGATAAAAGAAACATGAAGCCAGATACCAGGTATGGTAAAGTGAACTCAATTCCCAGATGTGGTGAAGCATCTACCTTCCTACATGCACCTTAATCTGCTGTTTGCCAGAGATGCTCCAATTTTATATATGTAGTTATGGATTCAAGATTTAAGAAAGTGTCCTTGTCATTAAAAAGATAAGCTGATCAGCCCCTGTTGGCATGTTAACACAGATGTGATGCAGTAACTTAAATGTGCAGTAATTGCTGTGAGCTCCCCCAACGGCCCAGCTTGCCATATAGCCAGAATATTTTTAAACATCACCATCTGTAGCTGAATCAGGCCCTGAGAGTTAATCGTTAATAGCTTTCACCTATCATTAAAAATTAAGGGATTGGCCAATGCTTATTAAAAAACAAAATGTCCTAGCTAACTTGCAACCACAGGAAATAGCAGGATGGGTCCAGTGGAGGATCACTAGCTACAGTATGAGTAAAAATTCATTCCCTGCTTCCACAAATGCTACTTTATAAAATGGTACCTTACACGCCAAGACTGGTAGAAGAAGGTACTGGTCATTACCTTGTTTGTTCTGAGAACTGCTAAATGTGGGGATCCAGGTGGGGTCTGATGTAATAACTCAGAAGTAAAGGCAGTATTTGCAATCTGCATACATTCTTCAAGAGTCTTCAGGAAGGTGTCACACGTTGATTTCAACAGAGCTCCCATATCAATCCCACTCTGGGGGAAGAAACTAACTGGAACACATGCACTCAACACAAACTAATGTCTACAAAGACCATGACTGCTACAGTCATGATTCTTGTTTCACATGAATTAAAATGCAAATGCTGAGAGAACTGGCATCACAAATTACTGGGGCTATGTTCCCTCACAGCATTGTCACTTTCGTCAGCCCCTCTCTACAACAAGAGGAGCAGACGTGTTTTAACAGCTGTCGTACATTACTTATCTCTGGTGTTAAATATACTAAATACAAGCCTTGATGTATTCAGTAGTGGTATTCCAGTAGACATCACTGACAAGGGAAATGAAAACAAACAAATGAAATAGATACAGAATAATCTGAAGATAACAATAACTTCAAAAATCCCACGAACAAAAAAATTACTGCAACTGAAAAACACACAAATGAATTATCACATTACCAACAACAATACAGTATTACTTCATTTAAACAAGAATCATTGTGTGGGTATGCTGTTTCCCACAGGTCCTCAGCAGAAAGACAGTGCAACAGTACGCAACTGTGAATGAATACTGCACTGGCTAAACAGGAGGGTTCAGAATGCTCAAGACTTTACAGAACTGGTCTACACTGAAGATAGAATTGTACCTCTGGTTCCGATACACCAGAAATGCTGGCTTCCTTAGTTTTATGCACTTGCTGAACAAGGAGGTTACAGTACAGTCTAAGTTCAGACATTTTAGTCTTCAAGGCTTCTGTGTTTTCAGTGAACTCTGAAAATGAAACAAAAGATAAATTTAAATTGTTGTATCCATTTTGGAGTATATGATTTTAGAAAGCTGCTGAAACAATATTATTCAATCTAATTCAATCAATACTTCTTTCTTTCAAAACCTTTTCCATCAACTCAAAAAGATAAGCTAGATTGGCCATAAATTATACTTGTGACAGGTAAAAATGTTTCACTTTCTGCTGTGATAGGCAGGAACAGCATGTTCCTAGGCTTAGGCCCCAGAGAAAAAAGCAAGTGCATGACATTTGACCTCAATGGGCTTTTTAAATAGGACAAAACCCTTACGTATCTTTTTGTTTGTTTGTTTGTTTTCACTAAGTAGTTTAAGGGGCAAACAATTACACTGTGAATTAAACGATCAAGGTTCTGAGTAGAATGCACTTGTGGGAAAAGACATGTACTTTTAAACACAAATGGATTAACTTAATATACATCCTTGAATCATAGAACAGTTGAGGCTGGAAGGGACCACTGGAGATCAGCTAGTCTGACTCCCCTGTTTAAAGCAGGGTCATCCAGAGCAGCTTGCTCAGGGCCAGGGCCAGTCAGGTCTTGAATACTGCCAAGGATGGACTCCACAGCCTCTCTGTGCAACCTGTTCCAGTGCTCCATCACCCTTACAGTAAAAACATTTTTTCTCATGTCTCAATGGAGTTTCTTGTATTTAAATTTGTGCCCATTTCCTCTTGTCCATGCACTGGGAAGAGTCTGACTCCATCTTTTTTACACTCTCCTATCAGATATTTCCTTAAATTATCTTAGTGGCCCTTTGCTGGACCAGTATGTCCATGTGTTTCTTGTACTCAGGAACCCAGATCTAGGCAGAGTACTCCAGCTACCTTATGACTAATAGTCAGTCTGAGATTTTTCAGAAGCAATTTTTTGACATTAGAGTCCCAGAATTATAGAAGAAATTAATTTGTCTGTTAATAAGACTAACATAGTTTAGTTCTGCAAATACGTCCACAGCTTTTCACCTTGTGTATATCAGTTTAGATCTAACTTTGTTCTCCCTGTTCATAATTTCCTGTGCATCTGATCCCCACTTTGTATAGGACCCTACAGTAGCATCTTCTGTTCAGAGTCAGCTTGAATTGGTAGATGCAAAGCCTGGTGAAGATGCACATATGGTTAAGAGAAGAAACTATTCCTTGCCTCATGGAAAGGTAAGAGGAAGCCCTCCTACCCCGCAATTGCTCAGGATGACTGATATATTAACAATAATTTCCTGTTTCCCCATCTTCTGCATAGTCATTGTACTGACATTACGCAAGACTGAGGCATGAGGTCTCACACTGACTCACCATGCTTGTAAGAAAGAGGATTTTTTGTTGTGGTGAAAGTGAAATTGTTGGTGAAAGCCGAGAGATAAGTGAATTAGTTTTCATAGCCTGACCACAAACAGACATGAGTTTCTGAATACTAGTATGCATATTTAGGGCCAATTGCAAACCCTTATTTTAACTGCCAAGTGGTCCTTGAAGGGCACAAGACAGCCTAGTTAGAATGTGGAAGGAAAGGATCCGAGAAACTCTGCAGCTAAAGAGCCACTGGTATGAGAGGTTGGGTCATCATACTAGGAGGGGGGCACAAGGTGGGGGTCTTACCTTCATGCACAGCCAAACAGTAAGTCTGCATCCCAGTGACCCACAGCCAGGAGCTAGTCACTCCTTGTACTCACAGAAGCCATCAGTACACAGTTTTGAAATTATTAATACACAGCATGTCTTAAGGACAAGCCAAAGTTTTCAAAATCCTGCACTGAGAGCTAATGCCTGAGATTTCTAGCTAGAGATCCCGTATGGCTTGTTTTTTAGCAGCACCAAAGACCTGAAGCACAAGTTAGACACAGAGTTCACGTACTGATTTTGTCATCTTTGTGTGTGCATCTACCAGGGTAAGGATAGGGAAATAAAAAGTAAACAGTATGTGCCAGCAAAAGGGAGTTCTTGCCTTTTTCCTTTTGTGTCCTGCTGTCTGTCAGACAGGCTTTGGCAGTTCCTAGCGCAACCAGCCACTTTTGCCTCTCAACTGCATTTCTCGCCTTCAGATAGAAGTATTGTTCCCCTGGGATGATCAGGTCCATTCGTGTGTTATCTGCAGGATGAACTGGAAGCAACACAAGTTTCAGGTCAGTTCCTCAGCCCTTCCCAGCCCAAATGAATATCCCAACAGATACATTAGGTGGTAGGTCAAACAGTAATGGAAGAGTAGGAATCTGTAGCCCCAAACCTCCCCCACCGCCATTTTATTACTTCTCTTCTAAGTAAGGGAATAGACAGGACATACATTTGTACAGCTGCTGGACAAAAGTCTGTGAAAGACAGCTTTGTGATCAATGCAGTATCAGCCGGCAGTCACACCTCAAGGTGTGGCAAGTAATCCAATACAGGTGAGCAGACCTAGTACTGAAGTTTGGTACTCGTATTTCGAGCTTCAGCTTTGTGCCTAGGAAGAATCATCTGAAGATGCGTGCTCTTCCACCACAGCTCACATAAAACATCGACACACTTCCGTGTAGGATATCCCTTATTGTAGAGCCTTGCAGCTCTTGTAACACTTTCACAATACTACAGAATACAAACTTACATATAAATCAAGTTACTGATTTACTACAAATACATAACATAGAAATAAAAACAAATAGCTCTTGAGACCTGAAATCTCATCTCAAATGCAACATATGCTTACTGGACAAACTCTGTGCAATCGTGTCACTGTATCTTAGTTACCTTGAATTTCACACACAGCCATTTGGATGCTCCCCTTACAACCCTTCCAGGCATCTTCCTGAGAGTCGTAGTAGGACAAGATGCCGCCACAGAGAAGAAACCACCGAGGCTGCCAGCCTGAAAAACAAAACTATATTTCTCAGTTACTTCTCTCCTTGCAGTTCCACCAGCTCTAATCCAAGACATGCTGCAAATAAGGCCCCAGAGATTCTTGGTTGCCCCAGGAAAAACAAACCCTTTGAACAGGTAAGATTTATGACAGGCCTGGATGTTGTACACCACAACTGCTGGTTGCTAACAATGACAGGTCCTTCCCGCAGGCAGCTGGACTCGAAGGCTCTCAGCTACGCCCCAGCGATACGTTCCTGACATGCCATATGCCATTTTCAGTACTTTTGCTAACACGGTATCACTGGCTCTTTCTCTCCCCAGACCGCCTTTTCAGACCACCACAGCCTTACGTATCTTCTTCCCCTACAGAAAGGCCCAGTCAAACTATCTTCAAAAACAAGGGCAAGAAAATCCTAAATCAAGGGAAAGAGGAGACAGGAGAAAACATAAATTTCTGAAAAACATCTTTTAATGAAGCAGTTCTCAATAGCTCTTGGAACTCCTGTGCTGCCCATACAAAAAGTAGTCTTAATTAACAACCTGTGCCTCTGGATCCATTCCAAGAGGACGATGAAAACGTCAGGCTAGACCAAAATTAATAGTTCTGGGTACTACTTTTGCCCACCCTGCTGCCCATCTTCAGAACTAAATTACCCCTTTTGTTTTCTTTATTTGGAAGTACTTATTCAGTATGAAAAGATATAAACAAGCAAAATACACAGCCGTCATTTACTTCTAATTAAAAACTGAAAGCTCATTAACATAGGAAGTAAGACAGCAACTCGGCTTTCATTCCTGAGCAGCAACAAACTTCCCTGGCCAGGACCGGGGCCGAGATACCCACGCTGCCATGCTGTGTCAGCAAACCAACTGGAAAAACACTGCCAAGACCACGCAGGCCGTGCGGCTCCTACACATTTTTGTAGAGGGGCCTCACTTCTTCTGTCCCCTCCAGCCTTCGCTTTCTGCCTTCTTGCTGTCCCCGAGATGCTGCCCCGCTGTCCCCAGCGCCCCAAAAGCCCAAGCCAGGCTCAGAGCAGCATCTCCTTGGAGGAACCACCTAGATTTAAGCCATTGCTGAAGCCAAGCACAACTCAGTTTAACCTTAGAAAGCCCTAAAGCCACAGGCAAATAGTAGGAGATTGGTTTCATTCTGTTTACAAGCAATACCACGGCATCAGGGACAACCTGGTCTACAGATTACTGAACCTTCGGGATGGTGGGAAAACAAATTAAACATAAATCCTTCTTCACACTCTTCTAGAGATCCTCGTTTGTTTTCTAGAACAAAATTAAAGCATTCTAAATGCCAAAGTGTTTTTAATACTTCTTCATTTTGTTTGAAAGGAGAAAATTACGAGAATGAAAATGTAAAAAAAAAGAAAAAAGAAAACAACAAGACTGTTTTTTATTTGTCTTGCCACCAAAATAAAGAAGCTATCCTAAAAGTCACTATTGATACAGGGGAACTTGCAAAAAAGGAGGTGATTGTTCAGCAGAGAGAAGCAGTTAATTGCTTCAGACACTGGATGGCACAGATCCAATCCTTTAAATAACACACAGTGCCACAGTCAATACAAGCCTCTAATGCAGTCTGGAGATCCTGCTGGTGCACATGAACAATTTCAGCTATGGTCCTACAGCTTACAATTGCAGCTGATGCTCAACCAAATTGCATCCCATCAATCAAAGGCAATGCAATCAATTAGCCAACATACAAAGCACTCTGCCTCCGTTCACTTTGGATGCTGGTTAAAAACCTTATGAGTCAATATATTTTGAAGTTTTTGTTTGGTTGGGTTTTATCTGCAATATCAGAAGTTATTTGTCTTGTTCTGCAGAACCTAACTCTTCTTTATTAGATGGCTACTAAAACTACAATGATATGTTGCTCAATACATATAACATATCACAATTGCCTATATTTTCATAATTGTTATCCTAATAAAAACCCGTTTTTGTGAAAGGAAACCCATAATAATGATAAAAAAATTCACAGCAAGATTCTGTCAGAAGATGCACTAACCACCTGGTATTCAGTGACACTGAGTCAGCAGCCAGGGGAAGGTTATCCCAAACAACCAGCTAAAAATAGTGCCCGGCTGACAAATCCTGGACGGTACAACAGGGATACAATCTTCAGTTGCAGTAGCTTCACATTCACAGTCAAGCAAAGAACAGAGAAAGAAAACAACACCAACAAAAATAACACAAAAACCAAAGCAGCAAAAAGACAATTTCCATGAACACAAATCCTGTTTTTATTCAGTTTCATTTTCTCTCCATAAACTCTAGTATGAATATCACAATTTCTGGACCTAAGCATTCAGACTTCACCCAAGATAGAAAGTTAAGGCTGAACCTCTCAAGGTCTTACTGGCGACAGCACTAACCCAACTCTGAAGAATTTACTAAGCGCATTCATACTGCTGGCGCTCAGGCAGGACAAAATATAGCTCATACTTCCACAGCTCGTCTGAGACACACAGAACCATTAATAATAAACTGTTGTGGAGGAGGAAAAAAAAAAAAACAACAGACTAAAATTCAAGGCACAATAAAAGCAAGCAATACCTTAAAGGCTCAGTCACAGAAGCCAGTGAAGAGATTCCAGACAACTCATCAGACACTGGTTAATGTCCTAATACACATTGCACTCCTTTGTGAAACAAGGTTAGTACCTGGAAGACCTAATATTGTCCACTACACAAACAGATATTTAAGCAGTGCCTGTTAAGGATTCAGTATTTCTCCAGAAGTTTCCCCAGTCTGAAAGATCTGCCTACTTCCATCATCACACTTCAGGAAGTCTGGATGCAACTATCACTGAGCAAACTTGACATTTCTTGATAACACAGTTGAAATTTGTACAAAATTCAAGCTTTAATGTTACACAACACAGACTCCAGAAAGCACTGGTTCCAAAGTGCCAAGCCTGAAGAAAAAAACATCTGAAGACATGTAGATCATGTAGACATCCACAAAGCCAAACCATCTGGGAGAATTACATACTCAGGAAGTCAAACTGATGACCTGGAAAACAAGCTGCAATTAAGAGATGCCAGTTTCAGTTGCATTTCTAAAAGGCACAAAGGCAAGACACCCAGGCTTTTATTACTGCTTGCTTGCTTCCCACTAGAATTTTGTAATACTTTATGCTTACTAATTTCTTGGGCTTTAGAAAAACTTACGCGATAAATAGTCCTTGGATTTCTTTGACCTTAATTCAGATTTTAAGCGTGGATAGGAGATAACTACTAAACATCATAAAGCTTGGACCTTTGCTAAAACCCAGCCTGCTCCTGGTTGTTCAGGTAGCAGCTGTTGCCCAGAACATACCATCTTCCCATCCTGTGACTGTTAAAACAAAACATCTGCCTTCCAGTTATGAAGGAAGTCAAGTTTTCCAGTTACAGGATGCATCTCAAACAGCCGAAACACAGGCCTGAGTCAAGAGATCTTATTTCCAGCCTCCTGTTACCTTGCTGAGCTGTCCCAGGCCATGTTGAAACTTACTTCTGCACTGAGCTCCCTGTGCTTCCTCATCTGCACAACACAAATATTTCTCACCAGTCCAAAAGCAACACTTAATCTTAATGCACTAACATCTGATGGACATGGATTTCCCTGTGGAACAAAGGCAATAAAAATTTCACGTTGCAAATGCACAAAACAGTTTTCAAAATCCCAACTTGCTTGCCATCTCAAGTATTAGGCACACGCACATGCTAAATCTAACAATTCAGTTCTTAAAAACTGTTTGTCTTTACCTCTTATGAGACTAAGTCCAGTTCATATGGCCACACATTTAATGCTGTCAGGCGGGAACAGCATTTAGCAGAAGAGGATCTTGCACAGACAAAGCTTGAAACTTTCCCCCTTTCTCTCCCTCATATAGTGAGCAGAAGAAACACAGTTAACAGGTTATCTTGACAAAAGCAATTTGCACCCAAAACTGCTGCCTGCTCTTTCCATATAGCCTCCTAAGGCTACTGAAATATCTTGTGAATGTACAATCTGAGGCACTGGAATGCATTTTGCAGCCTTAATTCTGCAGTGAAATAATCTGACAGCAGAAAAATCCACCCACGAGGGACAGCAGAAATGCAGGCAAACGTGCCACAGTTCACATGCCTCAACTTCACTATTGATTGCGTGCATGTTAACAAAAAGAATCAGTACCAAGAGCCCCTAAAAGTCATTAAAATTAACAGATACAGCACTTCAACCATTTTTTCACTTTTTTAAGCAAATTCATCACTTTTTTGAGGGACAAAAGGGTTTCAAGTGAAGCAAGCAGCAGCTAGAACCGCTTTTAACACAATGCCCCTCTCCCAAATGATTTTTCTCCCAGGAGTCCCACAAAATCCAGCCCCATTCCAAACACAACTGTGAGTGCAGTCCTAGCAGCACTGAAAGAGCAAGCTGCCTTCTCAAGGCAACTGGGTCTGTTTGTGTATTTGCAAATGAGTTTTACACCCATCGCCAACTATCCACGCTTGTGAGAAATGGAGAACACCGTGCCGGCAATCAGACATTTTTAACAGGGACACTGAAAGGACAAAGGGCAGAGAAGTGTTTGCTGAGAGTGATGGAGGCAAAAGTGCAGTAGACCAGGTCACTGCTCAGACACACTAATTCAAGGTGTTGTTGGCAATAAAACACTCACCTTCTGAAAGCTCCTGGGAACTTCCCTCCTCTGTCACGCTTCCCGTCTGACCCGTGGATAACCACGACCTGCGGTGTGGTTATCCTGCTAGCCTGAGTCGACACAGTGGATTTACCAAAACACACTAGATTACACCTGTTTACCATCATTCTGCCACACCTTTTGGTTCCGTCTGACCCAGCTATCCCCCGTGATCACTCATTTCAGCGCAGAAGGGCAGAATGCAGAGGCGCCGGTACTGCAGCACACCTGGTAGGAAATGCTGCACTGCTGGGCAAGGCTCTGCAGCATCTCTCCGACACCCTCACCTACAGAGGACAGAGGGGACACTGTTGTCCATTCCTGCAGCCTTAAACCTCTCTGCTGCAAAGCACATTACTCAGTTCCAAAAAGGTATGACAAAAGCCAGAGGAAAAAGCAGGGGGGTGGGGGAGGTGTGCTTGTGGAGAATTGTTGAGAAAGGTCAAACCACACAAACAATTACGCAAAATGCAAAGAGAATGACCCAAACAGTCCCTGAAGCATCCTGAGTGAGAAGGGTGGCCAGGACTGGTGAGACTCCATCGCCCATCTAAACCAGTACCCGGTGGTGGGCAGTAATGGTCAGACCACTGCCCTGAAGACAGCAGACACCTCAGCTGTTTAGTTCCACCCCCACAAAAGCCAGACTTCTAATTTTATACAATCAGAAACTGGACTATACCCAGAGAACCAAAAAGAGGAAAAAAAAAAAAAGAATTATAAACAAAAGCTTTTTGGAACCAAATGTTTATCTAAGTGTGAAGTTTTCAATTACTTCCCCCATCTCTAGAAACAGAGGACCTTATTTTCAGAGCTTGGTATCCGACAGATGTGTAAGCGTCTCCCATCCTAAAAGGTCAGATTTCTTAAACTCCCAAAATAAGGACTCACTCTAAGCAGTATCACACAGATATCCATGGATCTCTGCATCCATGTGCGTCCAGAATCAAGCTATAAAAACTAATGCTCTTTCACATGCTCTTTAGTTTTCCCCTGAAGTTAGGGAAACCTGAATTATTAGAGACAAGAGTAACTTCAAGCTTTATGTGAAGCCCGAAATCTACTGCTTAGTGCTGGCTCTTGGCATCTCGGAATAAGTTGAAAAGCACAACAATAAAATGATGGTGAATGATCCATAAAGGCAGATGGGAGGAGCCAGCTGTGGTACGTGGTGCGATGCAGCATCACTAGTGAGGGCATGAGCGTGAGGTGCCTCGAGGAAGATGAATTAGTTAGGGTTAGAGTTACTCAGCACAATTAAGAAAGGGAATATTTAAATACCAGAAAAGGTTAGCTTTCTGAAGAAAGTGATCAAAGCCACTTCCCTGGGCACAATGAGTGCCAGGTGAATCAGTGGAGGCAGTCAGCAGTTTCCTTTCCAATGACTAAGCTGCCTCTGATCCACAAGCCAAGGCTTGATACATACCATCCCCTCCAGAGTCAGCCTCAGTCCTGCCTGTGGCCAATTTTCCCAGGTAAAGCGTCCCAGGTAAATGCTGAAGATCCGAACTTAACTGAATTTCAGCAGGAAAATCAACTGTTACACACAATTGAAAGAAGGTATTCCTCAACTCCACTCTGTTTCCCTATGGGTAAATAATAAATTAAAATAATAAGTTTTCCCTATGGGTAAATGATAAGTAAAAATCTCAGATGACTTTTACAAGGTCATCCCCAAAGACTAAAGACATTTCTTTTATTAATCAGAAGGTAGGATGAACAAGAAGTGTGACTTGCAGCGTGAGTTCAGTAGGAGTCACATAGGTGACAGTTTCCAAACAGAAGTGAGCAGCCTGCGGGTGCAACACGTCTCCACTCTCTCCTCTTCCCTGTTCTGCAACAGGCATCCCCCCGTTTGGAAACGGTCGTGTCACACCACCGCAGTTAGGAATCTGCTTTGGCACTGCCCATGCCAGAAAGCTGTGTGCTCACCAGGGCCATGGGCAGCAGCACAGCGGAATTAGGGGGTATAGGGGAGGCATGGGGTGATGCTTTTAGCACCCAGACTGCTGGCTACAATAAGCTGTACTGAAATACAGTCCCTTCATCTGTGCTATAAGCCCACCCCTAGCCTCACAACCTTTACCAAGCAATGCTAATGTTGGATAAAGAGTTTTGGCAAAGGATGAAATCTAATTATTTTTAAAATCAAACTGCATGCTTTGACTGCAGGCTTGGCTGAGGCTAACTTGCATGCTTTCATGATATAAGATACCCAGGTTTTGAGGATTCATAATTTGAAGTTTGCTGAGGCATCACATATTTGCTCAATTGAGAGAGTTCTACCACACTTAATACTTCAGCAATGATTCTTCTTGCAAAGTTCTCTGTTCTCTTAAGGCTTAGACCAGTTTAGTGGGGGAAACATAGATAGGAGCATCTGATCCAAAGCTGGCAAAGTTAGCTTGACCTTAAAAAATAATCATCATCACACTGAGAAATGACTGTCTGGTGGCCACTGTACTGGGGGATAGAGTAACCCTAAGTTCTAAAATCTAAACTCAGATTTCAGAGGCAGCTTGGAACACCTGCATGTAGAAATCATAACACGAGCAGAGGATCAACACCAGAGAAAAGCTTATCTCCAAGCAGACACTAACTCACTTTATCCTAATCTATGTAAAGCAAACGAGTGCATTCATTATAAAATGAGATAACTTGTTTGAGCAGTAAGGCAAGCTAATCTGCCGTTCAGTTGTTGGCAACCAAACTGCGCTCCAACCTTTGCCCAGGGAAAGCCCAACGCGTTTCCTCCTTGTGAAATGTTCTTGCTGTCAATAACTGAGCAGGCTATAACACAGATCTAGCTCCTTGCCCAAGGGCCATGGGAAATACCTTGATGTGGACCTCACCTCTCATGACGGTGAGGGCAGAATAACTTATAAAACCAAAACTCCCAGAAAGGACCGAATTACTAACAGACTCCATCAGCTCCTCTCCCACTGCAATAAGAGAAAGCAGTTCTCCTTTTCCATAGGCTAGAGCTTGTTCTTTCGGTGAACGTCTTATCTGCTCTCTGACTGTGGAAAACAAAGGTGTGTTCCTTACTATTAGGAGGAAAGGGCATAAGACACCTGCTGCGGATATTTACATCAGCACTGTATTACTGTCATAGGTACACACTGACATACAAAGATGACACACAGCGTTCCCACCTCCTGCATGCACCATGCGGCACCAGTTTAGTTAACCCCGAGCAAGCGGAGGAGCACGCTGGTGGCAGAGCACCGACAGCAGCGCTGCCCTGGACGGATGACCTGTTGAGCCCTCGTTCGACCCCTTGCTCCCTTTAATCTCGGAAATGAGGTTTTCCCGGCTCTCAATCCCCAGCTCCTTACGGCTTCTGAGACAAGCACCGTATTCCAGCACTGTGTTTCTTCTGCATCGTGGCATAAATGTACAGCCTAACGGCTGCGGGGCAGGAATTCCTCACTACACGCCACGAGAAATCCCACGGACGCACGGCCCGCTCGCAGAGCAGCGACTCGCTGTTCCCCAACGTGCCACAGGCAGGCTTTCCACAGCCCAAGGCACAGCAACCCCGACCACCGCGTCTCCTGCCAGAGCCAAGTTCCAGCGACAAAATAACGCAGACGCTTCCATCCGCCGCGCCGGCCCCGCGCGCCCACCCGTGACAGGACCGCGCGTGGCGGCA
>VXAA01006345.1:19217-45974 GCA_013399115.1 Anseranas semipalmata
GGGGGGGGGGTTGTTCAAATAATGCCCTTCTGGGCTACTCCTAGGCCCACCTGAGGAGCCATCAGCCCACCAAAGGCCCTTCTGCACAAGCCCAAAGGAGCGGTGGTAGGTGGGAACGCAGATTACTTTCCCACTCCCAGGGCTCTTCCAGGAGAACTTCATGGCCAGTGTCCAGGCACGAAACCCATCACCATGAGTCATCAGGAGCAGATCTCTGGGTCATGTTTCGGACCGAGGGGGGTTGCTGCCCAGAGATGTGAGACACATCATGGGATGAGAGGGAAACAGCATTTTGGGAGCACAGAGGATTTATAGTTGGGTGTTTAGGGAAGGAGCCATGGGCAGGTAAAGGGGGTTTAGGTGATCTAGGGAGGAACCCGGGCTGCCGGAGGGAGCCCCCTTGCCCACCACGGGTGGAGCTCGCTCCTGCTCAGCCAGGCAGGGCGGCATGGCAAGGCCTAGGTGCTGCTGGCGCCAGTGTGAGTGCTCCAAGCCCTTGTGTAGGGAGTGGCCTGCGGCCTTGCCGCCGGTTGGGCCCGGCCATGGGGAGCTGCGGCAGCCAGGCACGCCGCCTGCCCTCTTGATCCGCAGTCGGATGTTTTTTCCCTAACAGTATATATACCAAACTTGTAAATACGTGCATACGTGCAGGGTAGCCCACTGAAAGGATAACTCAAAGCTCTCGCTTTTGTGCGGAGGCTGGGCTGTTACACCTGATCATCCTATTATTTCCAGGAGGTGTTCTTTCACTAGTAATAAAGATACTGCTTCAGTCTGTGTTAGCTAAAATGCTTCTTGGTCATTAGCTGATTTCTCACAGAGAATTTCACAGACACATCCTTGAGAATGAGGAAAAAGCTACTAGACTATCAAACTGCTCACAACATTTCATGTGGAAGAAATGCATGCACTGAGGTGCTGGCTACACGGCTGAAAGGTGTGGAGGAGAAAGTCCTCAGACCACATGATTTATTTTAATTGGAAATACCAATCATCTGAAAAAAGTGAACATCACCAATTTTATGCCTATATTGATTTTTTCTGTTTTGTGCTGATCTTTCAATTTTGTCATCACAGAAACATTTTCAATAGAATACTTTCAAAAATGTTTTGAGACACTGGAGAACAAAGGATTTCAACATTTTTAAACTTAATGACCATTTTGAAATAAGGAGTTCTTGTGTAGCTGTATTTTTAATTGGCAGTCATTTCTGCTTGGTCATATTTAACACGTTTTTAAAGCTGAAGGCAATGGGGCATTTTCATATTCAGAAAGAGATAGCCAGAGCAGCAACCAAGGCTCAGGGAGGAGCTGAACTTAAGGAAGGCAATGGGAAGGGTGGGCAGAGTAGAAGGAAATTGGTCTGGCCTGATCACATGGAATACAACAAGTAGGTTAGATGGTAGTGTGGAGAGGACTTGGGAAGATGAAGCAATAGTAAAGCAAAGCACGCAAGGTAGTGATACATTTGCTTAATTACGCTATTGTTGGAACAATGTGAACGCCTTCTGAAGTGGGGGTGGGGTGGGAAGAAGAAGGACAAACGGAAGAGCATGAGAGAAAATGAGCAATGAGAAATGAGCAAATGAGAAAATAAGGACAGAAGTGCTGTTGCTAGCCAGTCATGAAAAGCCCTTAACAAGGTAAAGAGAAAACGTATCTGTGGAGGGATGAAGAGAAGGCGATTTGTAATGCATGGCTGTCCTAGATGGACAACATCATGCATATAGAAAAGCTGGACCAGAAATGTTACGGAATAAAATGATGAGAGCTCTACAGCAGAGACTATTTTAAGTTGAGTGGTTGCAGCTACAGGTTGCACCTAAGGGGGGACTACTATAGGCAAATAATGGGACAAAGTGTGGGAGAGGTGACAGCTATGCCTCAGTAGTCATAAGGAGATGATGCAACACCACAATACCAATGTTGTTGACCTGCTGCATGTTCAGTGCCAGCTAATGCAGTCTGAGGAGACAGTGGGGTGGAGGTGGTCACATTACTATGCAAGTATGTGAAAATAGGACACTATGTTTAGCTATGGCTGCAAACTGTGTGCTTCCAGTGTGACTGTTTTCACCCATATTTAAAACTTCTGTGGGAATTCGTACAGCTTGGAATAAATCAAAAAAAAATAAATAAATCACAGTGTTCACAATGCAATGAGGCTTTTTCTTTCTACTTGTTTCATCTTAGCTTATATTTTTAACTTTAAAAAAAACTTTGTATATGTTTATGCTGTATATGAGCAAATCGGTAATAATAACAGTATAGCAGATAGGAAAATGCCATGTAACTAAATTCCTTTGTATGTGAAATGAAATAGCTTAAACTCCACTGAAACAGAAGATAAACATGTATGGGTATTTTGACAACAGCAAAGGATGAACGAAAAGGAATACTTTCATATCTAAACGTGCACTTACTTATGGTTTTCAGCCAAGCTGGGTACACTAATCAAGTACTAGTGGAGATTACATTTCAGTATATCTCAGACAGTATTAACCTCTCAGGATAAAAATATTCTCAAATTCAGTTAAGAATAAATATTTATCCTAGTGTTTGTCTATTATCTTTTGCATCAACTCAGTTTATGTAACAAATGTCTCTTAACTGTAAGTCATTACTAACAGAGCACTGTGTTAACTTAATTAGTATGGTTTCTAATCTTTATTACCATTGATGGTTTGTGGAACAAGTCCAGGTTTTGTCTGTGCTAAATTAGCTTTTGGGTTGGTCCAACCTCATAACAGAGTACCAAAAATGAATTGTAACTGTCTTTAGCCCATGCACACACATCATACTTAGTCTATTCATGGAAATATTACTATAACATGAAATTAATTACAAGGACACCTATCAAAAATAGTGTTAAAGAAAAATAAATGTTAATCTTTGATAACTGTTTTGTGATTCAGAGGTGCCATTATCAAGTATATAGTAATTAAAGAATAACAACATATATATATTTAAATTCTGATTTCTCTTGGACTATTTTGCATTGTAAATAAGATACTTTCTCTCATGCTTTCTCTTGCACAGTGTTGCGTATAGTTGACTTTCATTTTTTCTTGACCTGCATTATAGTCACATAGCCAGAACTGGATTCTGGCTTTCTGAACTTTGAACATTTTCCTCTCTGAATCTGGTATGAAATTTGGAACTGCCTATGAAATTAAGAGCAGGATAGCATTTCATATCTTATTTGCTTTCTATCCCCATTGCCTCTAAATTCTGTGTTAAAGTGCATTTTTAGTACTTTTTTAATAGATTCTTTTTTAAAAAAAGTATATTTTCAGTCTTAATTCAGTTGAAGACACATGTGAAGAGGCACCTCCTCACAGAGGAAGGTGCACAGAACTCACATACTGTTTCAGTCTGGTTTGTGCTTATCTAGTGGTTTTCTTAAGCAAAATATTTAGGAGCTCCCCAGGATCTTTTATGAGTTTGAAAGTACTCACAGAGAAGTCTTTCTATAGTTCATGTCAGTTTATAGGAAAAGTATTTTGAGTGAGATTCTTGTTCATGTCACTCTTTCCATCTTTCAAATTATTCATTCATTATACCTTTTAGAGGCAATCTGAATTTGGATGTTTTTCTCTCTTAACTGGAGTCTAATGTGTCTTAGAAAGGCAAACATGATGCACTGTGTGTAGATGGCCTTTTTAGCTTCTTAGAAAACAAAACTCATGCAAATTCCACTGTGAATGTCTCTTGAATGACTTAATAAAGGACAACAGAACAAATAAAACCTAGTGTGGAGCAGGCAATCCCAGGGAGGTCTCTGGGATTTGTTGATTTTTTTTTTTTTTTTTCTTTTTCCACTAAGCTGCAGCACAGCTAGCAGAAAGGGGCTAATGTATAGTCAGACCTATCCTGAGTTATTTCTTTAAACTTGAAGAATTATGTGGACAAGAACACTAAATTCAGAGCTAAAATTTCTCTGATGATAATGAAAGGAGCTATGGAAGAACAGCTATAAATTGAAGACACAAAAGAGAGAAAAATCATTTGTCTATAAGTAACTGGATATGTGTTTTCCAGATAAGACCTAGTCTGAGCAACCATGAGCTGTTTCAGAAGATAAGGGAAGCTAGCAGACTGAAAGGCTTGGTTGCTTTTGCTGAAAAAGCTATTGCATCCTCTACATAGGTTTATGAATGTAATGAGAGTTAAAAAAAAAAAGTAGGGTTATAGTGAAAGTTAAATACATAAAGGTAAAGGCAAATGCATAGAATCATTGACTCAAGTCAGAACATTATCAGAGATGATGAATCAGATAGTTTGCCTGGGATACGTAGCATCAGCATGGTGGAAGCAAATCAGAACCACAGGCATGATTCATGGCTGAAGGCAACTGGGTATGAGTTAGACTACAGACTTAGGTAATAGTTTTGTATATTGCAATCATTAAAAGGCAAAAGAGGGAGCAGTTAATAGCTGCAAGACAAGTGGGCATTTATGCAGTATGGCATTCTATACAAGTAGTGGCCTTGAATGTTTCTTTGCAGAGTCACAAATGGAAATTGCATTGTATAACGGCAGCTAACCTGGAAATTAAGTGACAGTTACTGAAAGTCACAATGTGAAATATCTAGCTGACTCAGACTTTGGACTGATGAATTTGGGGAAATGACTGGGTTTATATAATTTCATCACAGGCATTTTAAATCTGAAAGTATGTCAATGTTTTAACAGTTCCTTTTTAAACCAACCTCACAAAAGGTGTGTGGAAATAGAAATCTTTATCAACCTACAATGGCTCCCTATCATTGATGTAATGGAAACATTGATTTTGAAGGTGAATCTGTGAAGAAGAGATCCCTGGACTATTCTTCCCAATGGGCTCTGTCATTAACCAGGTTCATAGGCCACACTACAACTATCGGACAAGTGTTGACTGGAATAAACCTACTGGAGAATGTAGAATGACACTGTCACTTGAAGAGGAGATCTAGATTTTTATATAGACATAAAATGTTGACCAGGCTGCTGCAGCTTTGCTTGGCCTATTTCAGTCAGCTGGGACCTTCAGTGTATTCTCAGCTGCCTGTATCTGTATTGAAGTGTTGCTCATGTACTGTGAGAGCTGTGACATTCAGATAAAGGCATGAAAGAAAATTATTCTGCCCAGCTATAAAGGTTGTGTAGATTTGCTCCTACATGTCTGTTATTGTGGAACTGGATATTCTTATCCTGACAGTGATGGACTTGCCTAGGTGTGCACGTAGAATGTGGCCATCTTACAGTTAACATTTTCAACACCCACTGACACTGGCTGGGCCCATTAATAGCTTTCATTTGTATATAGGCATGCAATCCACAATGCTGCTGAGAGCTCAGGATAATAGGTATTACCTACATCCTTCCTTAATCATAAAAGACTAAAGACCATTAATGTCTTTGACTAGCTTATTTCAGCAGATGTGCAAGTCTTTTGTGAGGAAGGAGTTGAAGCAATCCTGAAGACATTTGCTGTATGGTTTGCAGCTCTCCTGGAAAGGCTGGGTTTGCTTCCAGTATCCATGTCTTTTCCTACTAAGTGTAAAGAGGCTCAGCCAACTCACAACACAGCTACACTACACAGGACTACACTGTTTTCCCAAACTGCAGAAACAAAGCCTTTGCTGTAATTCAAGCTGTAGGAAAAGAAAAATAAACATGCAAGAGAACCAACAGAAATGCACCATTTTGGTGTTAATTACTGAATTAAAATACTTTTAAAAATACTTGCTTGCAGCTTTACGTGTACATTCCTAGTTATTAACTGTATGTTTCTTATGTAATTCTTTTATTCTAAAACAGTTGTTAACAAAAGACATTGCACACTACAAAATTCCTGCAGAACAGTTATCTCATGCCAGATCATTGGCCTGGAGAATTTTTTGTGTATCCACTTCAAAACTGAAGAGTGTGTAAGTGAATAGATATGAAGAGTTTGTAAGTGAATATATATGCATATATACTTTTTTTCCATTTTCCAAAGTGTAAAATTACTCTTTCTACTTTCCACTGACTTAAGCACCGTTTCTCCAGTTCTGTGATAGCCTGGTGGATGTTCTCCAGCTTCCCTCCTAAGATTTACTCCATTAAATATAACCTTCAGTTAAATTGGATTCTCATTATGCATCCTTAAAAGGTGGTCATTTAGAACCTTTTATTGACAAAGATCGCTTGTTATGTCATATTGTTCTTACAAACTCAAAAAAACTGTCAAGAAAAAAATCAAGAATACTTAACAAGTTGTGCAGCCTACTATTCTGGCAAGGTTCATTACATAAGCCTTAAATATATGAAATACAGAGGGATAGCATATTCGATGGAAAAGCACTATTCTTAAAAGAGTATATTCACCCTGACTGGGTTATTATAGGATAAGGCTGGAGACTAAAACAGTAAAAGCCTCAGGAATATAAAACTTTCTGGAACATGTTAAGTAATTGCTGGACAAATGTTAGTATGGTAATTGAAATGTTAATTCAGTTTATTCTATTAATACAGCCTATTGGTAATGCCGAGGGACGATGGGGACTGAGTTATACCAGGCTCTCTTGAAAGCATATCAGAAGATAAATGCTGCTAATGTGGTGATTTAAGAATATTCTGGCTTGCTATCCTGAAAGCAGTTGGAGATAACTGGGTTTAATTTATAGAGCAGAATAGTTCAGTTGGAAGGGTCCTTCAAAGATCATCAGGTCCAACTGCCTAACCACTTCAGGGCTAACCAAAAGTTAAAGCATATTAGTCAGGGCATTACCCAAATGCCTCTTGAACACTGACAGGCATGGGGCATCAACCACCTCTCCAGGAAGCCTGAGCCAGTGTTTGACCACCCTCAAGGTAGAGAAATTTTTCCTTATGTTCAGTCTTAACCTCCCTTGAAGTGGAGGAGACTTGTGCTCAGTGAGTTTCTCCAGCTCAGCTGAAGAAGTGTTACCATTTACATACATTTTAATGACACAGTCCACAACAACACATTTATTTTCACCCTCATTAGCTACAGTACCCATTTACAGTGGGTAAATATGTTTAACCAGTGATCTATTCTCATATGGTGCTGAATAACCATTTAGTTAGTGACATTTTGACATTACTGACTGAGGTGACTCAAAAGGATGTGTGGATCCTAAAGTGAACGGTTCCTTTTTACTTCCTGATTCACCTAGTAACTGAAAGTCTTCTTCTCTCTCTCTCTCTCTCTTTTTTTTTTTTCCTTTAAACATACTGTTCATCTTTTTTAAAGTAAGATAGTTCAAACCATTCATGGGTTGTTTGAATCTGCAGATGATTTAGTCTCTACATATCTCTAAGAAAAACGCTTTTCCCAGAACTCTTTTGCTCAGTAGTCAATTATTCAAACTTTAATTGAAACTTATCTTCTGATTAATTAGGTTCTTTTTTTAACTTGCTTAGGATTTTCTGTAATTTTAATTGTTTTCATGACTCACTGAATTTCTCCCTGTTTTTGCAGCTTTCTGCAATTCCTCTGTTAGAAGGTCACTGTCTATGGGGATTACAGAGACAAAATAAGTTCTATGTGTGTAGCTAGACCTCCCAGGCTCTCAGTGGTGCATCTGCATTTGCAGTGGTGGGCAAATGGAAGGACACATCCCTGCTGTATCTTTACCAGCAATGATGTTCATGCCATTTCCTGTTTGTAGACATGTGCTGTAGATGTGCAGAGCACTAACTGCTGCAGAACCATGCATCCACATTGCACATGGCACATTCTTGTTGGTGTCCCGCCTGCTCCCACCTAGAGCAAAACCTCTCAGTGCTGGATCACTCCAGTGTGCCCTGTAATACTCCAAGTACAGTCATGAGGCAAATTCACACAAAACCGATCAGCCCTTCTGATGCACTGACTTGGTAATACACTTGGACCCAGCTGGATATCTAGGACCAGAGCAAAAGAAGGATTTACATACCTAAGTGTAACTGGGGCCAGCTTTAGTATCTATATTCAGGATTAATGAATACACGCAAACTGCACTCTGTCACTGACTGCAAACGGTTGAAGGCTGGGAGAATACATAGAGCAGTATTGTCTGTGCTTGCTCAATTCTTTTACTCTTTTCTGGGGATCTGCATTTGGCATATGCTGGGGAGAGGATCTTAGTGATCAGGTCCATCAAATTTCTTCCTTGCCTTTCCTTTCCTTTCCTTGCCTTTCTTTGCCTTGCCTTGCCTTGCCTTTCTTTGCCTTGCCTTGCCTTTCCTTTCCTTGCCTTGCCTCGCCTTGCCTGGCCTCGCCTCGCCTCGCCTGGCCTCGTCTCGCCTCACTTCGCCTCGCCTCTCTCTCTTTTTTTTTTCTCCCACATTTAATTAATTAAATATAGTCTAACTATGTTTAAATATTTGTAGGAAATGCTACATAGACCTGCAAGCAGGATTCAAAATGCAGGACTCTTCATTCCCATCTCAGAGCCCCAAATGACAGATTTCAGAATTAGTCATTCTTGCTTATGTTTCTTTTGGCCTCATGAATTTTAACTTCTGTCTTGTGCTATGCCACAGATCCAACAAGGAGGAATGGACATCTCTGTGCTTTTTTTACTGTTCCATACCCTGGCAATGATAGTGTAGCAGAGAGGGGGAAATGTAGATTTAAATCCCCTCAAGGTAAGGAGGCTAAGAACAAATTCTATTTTCCAGCTGATTACTTCTACAATTAGTTTGTTGAGGAAGAGGCATGTACAATCACCAGCAGCTGGGCTTCCAAAGGCGTAAGCTTCTTTCTGAATTTCAAAAGATTTTTTTTCTAACTTNATCTGAAGTAGCTGAAGATGTCTTCGTACAAGTCTGATTCAGATGACTAAGCTCTGAAAAGGCTTGGGAGTTAAGCTCTGAACAATATTGTTTCCTTGAAAACAAGCATTCCTAGACTTTGTAGGCTAGGCTTTGTTGGGGCAGAGAGGGGCTGAATATGGTTGGGATTTCAGTCCTTTGTCATAGCTATAATTCTGTACATCTTGAAGAATGAAGGTGGGGCAGCCTTGTATTGTGTTTGATATTTTGTATTTGTGGTTTTGCGCAGGCAGTCTTACAATGCTGCTTAGTCCTACGGAAGTGAAAAATAGTCAAACAGATGTCTATACTAAATAATACCTCTCTTTTGGAATAGCATGATTTTCTATTTAAAACATGCATTATTTGGGAGGAAGAAGGGGTGGGTGGAGGACTGTGGAGCTGTAATGGATAGAAGAGCTGTGGCAGGCTTTGGAGGAGATATTGGAGGCAAGAAACTGTTTTGGGGGGAATGTGGATTACCAGCTGAAACTGCAGATGATCTGCAACACAGGAGAAATATATATATTTCTTGAAATGCTGAATGTAAAACTGCTGCAGTTTGTTTTTTTTTTTTTTTTCCTTTTTGCCATTCTTCCCACTGAATTAGTAGCATTAGTAGCATCAGTAATATTTTAATACAGTTCCAATAAGTCAAATGCAGAGATGTGATTCTCTTTTGCTATGCAAACAATTATCTTGGAAAGTGCACTGTAGCAAACTTTCTGAGACCTGCATGCACTTTCTGCTTTTTTTAGTCCATTTGATGTTACATGCATTCTGGATTTAGGTGTAAGTTTCAAAATGATAACAAGTACAATGTAAAGAAGGGTGCAGATTATTCACTTCTGTGGAGTTTGATCAGAACAGATCTACAAAACTGCAAAATTGTTGTTTCATTAGCAAAGTAAAAGTTAAACCAAGCCAACAAAAAATAATAGAAACAAAGGAAAAAAAATGGAAAACTGCAGTTTATTTTCTCCTTTCCTCCTATACAGGCTTATAAAACCTAATCTCCGCTCAGAATTTCATGGATGGAATCACTTTTATATTTGTCCAAAATCTTTTTTAGTGTTTTGGCTGTGCACCCAAAAGGCCCTGTTCCAATTCTGCCAGAAAATAGATAATTTATCCTTGATTTTTGTCAAACTTTCAGCTTTGTTCAGCTGAAGTAAGTGGTCTCACGATGATGTTTTAAAAATCACTGTAAAGGCCTGATCCAATAAGCTTTGAAACTGTTGGAAATACTCTCACTTACTCAGTGATCTCTGGATTATGACCTAAGTGAGAAGTGCCCTTCATGTTGGTGTACTCAGCTTTCTTCAGGGACTGGGTGCTGAAGCGTTTGGAGCATGGCTTAGCTTTAGGGACATTATAAGAAAAAGAAAGTAGGAGAAAGCTTAACAATTCCTGCCATGGATCATATACAGTCCCACTCTGTCAGACACTGCATATATTTACTATACTTTGAAAGTTTTGGCAAAAAAAGTGCACATGACCAGAGTCACCACTACAGTCAGCACATTTGGAGAACTGTGTTTGCAGTTGGTATTAGCCTGTAATACCAGCACTGCTGTACATCACACAGTGTCCCCAACAACAAACCCATGCTCCCAGGCACAACTGCTGCTTGACAGCTAAGTATATATTACTGTCCCCATTTTCAGATTTTTCTTTTTCTCTGAAAAGAGAAAGCAAGATGTTATATATCAAGGGCAAAGGCTACAAATCACTGATGATATGTGGGTGGGTTGCTGAGCCCTTGTTTGTAGACACGTCTGTGAGCAGCAGCTCACAGGCTCTGGGTCTGCTGAGCAAGTCTCACCCAGGTGCTGCATAGTGGCAGTCAGGCAGTGGTGGCTCTGCGGTGGGTGCCCACTGCTCCATGGCTTGGCAGCAGCTCGTGGCATGGGGACACCTCTGGCTCCCTATAACTTTTTCTGTGGCTCCTCGAAACACTTGTGGCTATGGTATTTGTTAGCAAGGGCTGAAGCCAAACAGGTTCTGGGTCTGAGGTGCTTCTAGTGTCCTCATAGGGTTTGATTTATTTCAAAAATAAATAGAGTGGAAGCTAGCCTTGCTATTGTTCAGCTCTAGGGGACAAAGATGATAATAAGTATAAGTTTTGCGTGTCTCAAAGGCTTTCTTTTGTTTTGTCATCTATTACTCCTGAAAGAGTTGCTATCTGATATTTATTTTTGTTTGTTTGTTGTTTGTTTGCTCACAAGTTCCTAAGAGATTACTTTCTGTACTTTGATTTAGTAAAAAGCAAGGGAGAAAAAGCACAATTACACCTGGTGGTAAACAGTAGAGCAGCACAAGAGGGTTTTTCGTTGTTGTTATTGTTTTTTGTTTGTTTGGTTGGTTTGGTTTGGTTTGGTTTGGTTTACATTTCTTCTGTGAATTGTAATTAAAGAATGTCATGGAAGATAGAGAAGATCAGCAAGAACACATTTCTTTTCACTGTGCTTGACTAATGCTTTGGAGAGATGTAGATGAGTAGTTGGGGAAAAGACTTTTTAATTACTGCCATATGACCAGGCAGTAGTTTTAATACTACTTCATATTCTGGAAAACTTGTCTTTCAAATAATATCAGACATGGGATTGTGTTTAAATTCCTGTTGTTTCCTTTGCATTTTATAGTTTAAAAATACTACAGGAATTACCATTAACTTTTTCATTAAAGAAATCCTGAAACTAGAAATGTATTATACTTTTAATTTGACTTCCACCAAGAATAAAATCTAAAGGCATGTTAGCTATGAATTATTAAATGACACAGCTCATTAGCAATTTCAATTTTAAAACTGTCATTTTGAAAATGATTCGCTTACGTGCATATGAAACTAACAATGATGCTTCTTAGATACATTAGCAATTTGATTTTTTTTTACTGGATTGTCACATGAAGATGAGCAATCTATATGTAATACTTCCTTTCACTTTCTTGTTGCTCTTTTGTCACTGAAAAATAACTCGAGATCATTAATCATTTCAAAAAATAGCTCATCACACACTGATTCAGCAAAATAATTAAATATTACTAACCGATTCAAATATATCTCTCTGAAGCAAACACCTCCTTAATATTTTCCTAGTACAGATGATAGTCACTATAAAGTGTAAATAAAGGTAACAATGTTGAAGTGTTACATGTGCCAATTACTCTTAGCTTGCAAAAGAACTGCTCAAGGTCATCCTATAGGTTAATGCAAAATCAAATTCTGAATAGCGTTTTACTACCTGTGAGCTAATCTCTACAGAAATCATCACTGACTCATCTTCACTGGTTAGTTACTCTGTGTGAATGGTCCCTCCGTTGAATTTACTGTGCTTCACTTTGCTTGGGCTGGGCAAGCTTGTCCTGAACAAATGTCCAGCTCATTCAGAATTTCTTGTTCTTTCTAGCCTGTTAGTAGAGCATCTTGAGAGCAGTCATGAGTAATTGTAGTGGGTTCCTTCCACAGCTGAGCCATTGCCTGTGCGGTGGCATGACTCTTTGGGCTAAGTTCAGCCTTCCTAAAACTGGGGACAGTTCTACTACAGTTTGTCAAGTGTCTGCCACTATGCATTCATGCTTCTCTTCCATGGTGGTAAGCCTGTTAGCAAATTCTTGGATAGACTGTTTGTAACATACAAACATACAGAAATCACGGCTGAACCTGAAAACCCCCATGTCTGAGTGAGGATAAGTCTACTCTGCAGTGAAAGGTCTGACTGCAGCTTCAAGCCAGCTAGCTCAGACACCAACAAGCACATAGCTGGGTTACCACACAGTGTGGGGTAGGCTGTCCATTTGAGCAAATATTGGATTAGGTCCTACAGCATGCAATGACTTTGATACCACTGCAGCTGAAAGTTAGCTTGCTATAACCACACAAGAGACTATCATCATTTTCTCCTCCATATAGACTCGTTGTCTTCAGACAGCAGTTTTCACTGTGATGGTGTTGATGGGTGAAAAAAAAAAAAAAAGACTGTTTCTTTACTAGCATTGTTAACTCAAATTGGACATAGAAAGCAGATGCAACACACTTTTCTTTCGTTTTGCCTTTGTTGCTTTTTGTTTTGTTTTGTTTTGTTTTGTTTTGTTTTGTTTTGTTTCTTAGCAGCTGGAATGACATTCTTCCTACCTTCCTTGATGCCTCAAGCATGAAGCATTATTGCCTCACAAAGTATCCCCAGACTGACTCTTCTCACGCAACAGGAAGATAAAAGAAGATAAAACATATGTTGCCAACTTGAGTTGGGATTTCTGTTACACTTATCAAGTGGGGATTCACTAGACACAATGTATGCATGGGAATACAAGGGATCTTTTAGCTCAACAATAAAAAAAGAGTGAACTAATCACAGCACTGCTTTTAGCATCTGATCTTCATAAAGTGGCTGTGCTATCTCTTCTGTCTATGACAGACCACTATGTCTTCTTCCCTTTGCTCCCCATCTTGCCCTACAGCTATGTAACATTAATGAGGATCATTTTCCACTAGACAAACCTCAAAATTAAAAGCTCTTTGGAATACGTCCTGTCTATTCATCCTTTTTCTATAGTACAACACCAACTTCTTTCTGAGATGTTCTTTCATTGTAACAATGAAACACTAATATAACAATTTTGTGAGGTCAGGTAGGATCTTGTCAGTCACGGACTTATGAGTCATGGACTTATATAAATCAAAAACATTGCCAGAAATTCCAAGATCCATCATTTACCATGAATTGTCAGGGTAGAGGACTGAGTCCTGCAGATCTCATTGAATCATAAAATCATTTAGGTTGGAAAAGATCATCAAGTCCAACCATCAACCTGAGCTACCAAGTCCCATCACCAAACCATGTCACTTAGTGCCACATCCACACATCTCTTAAACACCTCTAGGGATGAAGACCCCACTACTTCCCTGGGTAGACCATTCCAATGCTTGACCACTCTCTCCAAGAATAAATTCTTCCTAATATCTAGTCTAAACCTCACCTGGCACAACCTGAGACCATTGCCTAGAGTCCTATCACTTGTCACCTGATAAAAGAAATCGACATCCACCTCACTACAACCTCCTTTCAGGCCGTTGTAGAGAGCAATGAGGTCTCCCCTTAGCCTTCTCTTCTCCAGACTAAACAACTCAAATTCCCTCAGTTGCTTGCGTAAGTCTAGGTGTCCCTTCACCAGCTTTGTTGCTCTTTTCTGCACACGTTTGAGCAACTCAATATCCTTCTTATATTGAGGGGCCCAAAACTGAACACAGTGTTTGAGGTGCAGTCTCACCAGTGCCACATACAAGGGGACAATCACTTCCCTAGTCCTGCTGGCTGCATTATTTCTGATGCAGGCCGTGATGCTGTTGGCCTTCTTGGCCACCTGAGCACACTGCTGGCTCATGTTCATCTGGCTGTCAACCCCCAGGTCCTTTTCTGCTGGGCAAATTTCTAGACACCGTTTCCCAAGAAGTGGCTTCTCCATCTCTTATCATTGCAAAATATTTGAAGGGAGAGTTAATATCTTGTGTTAAGCCAATGATACACATAGACCAAGAAAGTCAGACAGGTTCTGGGGCTTTTTCCAGTTATACAAAATATTATTCCCATTCTATTGGTAGAACAATATTCTGCTATATTCCTGATGGCTTCTGCAGTTCTTATATGTAATTTGTTATTATAATATTTCAGATGATACTAATCCTAACTTATTATATGGTTTGAAATAAAGCAGATGGCTGAAAAGTAAAACTACTGCTTTTAAACTGTTAAAGAATGCATTCTCCAGCACTGATATATTCTCTTCACACATTGTAAATAAAATACGATTTATTTTTACAGACTCTCCTGCAAACTTTTGGCTTAGTGTATTCTCTTTTTCTAGGTATCTTTTATATATTCACTACATCTCATAATGTGTCTTCCCTCAACAGATGGTGTTGCTGAAAGCACAGCCAAGTTTTTTTAGCACCTGTGAGAATGGGGAAAAACATACTGTCCCCAAGATATCCATAACCCACACACAAGTATTAGGAACCAGTATGTGAAATTAAAGGGATACAGATGTTTCTTTCTTTCTTTCTTTCTCTTTCTTTCTTTTTCTCTTCCTTCCTTCCTTCCTTCCTTCCTTTCTTCCTTCCTTCCTTCCTTCCTTGCTTCCTTCCTTCCTTCCTTCCTTCCTTCCTTNTCCTTCCTTCCTTCCTTCCTTCCTTCCTTCCTTCCTTTCTTTTTTATTAAGAATTTATTCTATGAGATTTTGAATCCAGATTATCACTTATAAAAAGGCCATGGCAGTCTATGTGGAATGATCCTGCCAGACACTGATGATGGATTAGGCTAATGAAGAAAATGACAGTGTGAGCAAACACACTTTATTTCTTAGCTGTAGCTAGATAGAGACATGGACATGGTGAGCTATTTTGGCTCAACTGACAAGTTGTATGTCATTAAGCTGTGGTAACTTAGTTACTTGCAATTATTTGCCTGTAACGTTAGTGCAGAAGCAGCTTGCCTTAGAGCAAAACAAGTCCTGAACAGCCTAGAGACTTCAGTTCTCCAGGCTGCCCTTATAGGAGACCCACGGAAATCATTAGCATTGTCTTCATAAACAAGTTCCGTGGAACCGTGGGCAGAAACAAATCCTTTACAATTCATCTAGTTCTATGTGTAACTCTGGTAACTTTTCACCACCTTGAGGATGCAAAGCATCCATAAAGCCAGCCCATAGGCGAGTTAGGTTGGGTGTTATAATTGTTCTGCATTACCAGGAAGGCCATGCATCATGCAAACAGCTCTGTCAGTCATTTTTGTGTGCTCACTGTTTTAAAACTTTTCAGCACATATGCACAATAACTGAGGGGCAGTAATTGTAAAATGATCATATTTTTCATATGGACACTTAACTGAGTGAGCCAACATTGCATTTTGAGTTTACTTTTTAAGAAAAATGTGAGAACATGTAACATCTGCAACCTACTTACCCACATAAACTTAAAATTGTGAGCAATCATTGTTCTTTTTATGTACTTAGGGGACTACTAGAGGGAATCCAGAATGTGCATTTCTAACACCCTGGAGATTATAGTCAAACTGATTTTCCTCTTACTGAGGCAGTGAGTGAGTTTGAAGTAAAGATATATACATAATCCTATCAAATATCATTGTTAAAAATGCCAAATGACACTGTTTAAATCCTAAAATATGTTCAGTAATTTTCTTTTAAGGTCACTGTGGAAAACCATTGAAATGTAAAGTGCCAGTTTTGCTTTACTAATTGCTGTGATCAAAGTTTTCACATAAATAGGTTTTAATCAACACTGTCTCATTACTTGAAACTAACCACTTGATTTGGATATTTTCTCACTGTACTGTATAGAATTCATTGGTTTTTATTGTTATAACTTAAATAGAAACTAGGAATCAAGATTTATTTTTCAATGAGGAATACTGTGAATGTTTTGCCTGTTTTGAGCAGAAGCATCATGTTTACTTCTTAGACACACAGCCACCACACTCATGAGGGTGGTATGAAAAGCTGGATAAAAGCAGCATACCTCTATGTTACCGCCCCAAAAGCAATTTCTAGGATTATGTAACATTGCTATAAACACTAGACACTGAACTCCAAGGAGAGATAAGAATCTTTTTGTTAAATACATTCCCTCTGCATCTTCCAAGAACAAGTGCCTGTAAGTAGCAATATGACCTATTATTCAAAAATCCAAACATTGCCTCAATATCTCTAAAGTTCCCATTTTGATACTTTAAAAGATATTCCGATGTTCCAAGTTAAAGTAATTTAATTATATATATGGTACAATGCAATGCAGTTAGTGTTTAATGGCACTTACAGGAAAGAGGGGTTTGAAACTTTCTAAAATAGTTACTGATTCTAACAAGGAATCAGAGGGCAGACACATAGTATAAACTGATACTGATTATGGCTGACACAGGTTTTTATTTTTTTTTTCCACAATGCCAATGAAAAAGATGAACCGACACTTTCAGAAATAGTTTCTCTATTAAAAACTTGCCTCAGAAAAATCTTTTGTTTCTAACACCCCTCCCCAAACCTTAAACTAGAAAACAGTAACAAAAAAGCAAATATCTTAATATATTTTTTTTAAGTTAACAACACTCCCCATGGTCTAAGTCATTGGGTTGTAATGTAAATGAAAAAAATAAAAAAAAACATGACAAATATTTCTTTAGATCAAGACTTACATGCATGCAAACGTATTTAAGCAAAAACTTTGTTCAAATGTTTGAGTTATCAGCATGTATTTCAAGTAATTGTTTTTACCTTTGTTCCAATGAATATCAGGCTCTGGTTGATTTTGTATCCAATTGTTTTTTATCTGCTCCTAATCAGATATCCCACCTTGTCTTGAAGACTTGTTCATATTAGTGGATGACTTGCTGAAGAAGAAGGATTCATGCAATTCCACGACAAACAGACATTAATGAAAGGTAGCATATTTAGCAGAAAAGTTTTGCAATCTATCAAAATTCCAAGAGAGAGACTATTATAATAGGACAGAGTTTGTCCAGGGAAGTCTTATTCATTATTACTTGTAAAGTTCTCTCTGACATTTGTTGAACCTATTCATGACTTAGCTGGAAAACTTCTCTTTTGGGATAAAAAAGTATGAAAGAGATTAGAGGTCCTTCATATTAGCAGAATCTATAGACGCCTTGGGATTTTTACAAAGATATCTCAAATTATAACATGCATTCACTGTCGTCTACTATCTTCTCTTGTATCCAGTTTGACAGAAAACTTTGGCTTGCAAGAGTAGTAAAAAGTGTAATTTTGGGAGCTAGCTCAGAGTTGGTTTTCATACACCACTGATTATAGAATCCCTCTGCACACAATTTCGTACCACTTTCTGCAGTTAGTCACTTGTGAAATTGTGATGGCCTGCACCTTAAGGATATTTAACTCATCAACTGCAAATAATTAGATTTAGTTTCAAGGTATAATGTTACACTTTTACACCATTTATTTATAGAACATCTATGTGACTAATGTAGAACAGAAATAAACTCTTCTTTTTCAAAGACTACTGTATGTGTGGGCCAGCCATGGTTGGATATACCACTGGTATTAATTGTAAAAATATAGTCTACTGAAACGGCGACAATCTGAAACATAGCATTGCCCCAGGCATCACATCAACTCTGCAGACTTTTGAATATTATTTTTGTAGCTTATAATAAAGCTTACTGGTGAGTTTAAGAGAGATGCAAACAATGATTGACTTCAGACTAAGGTGGGTTAGGTTTCTTTTGCAGACAGTGGGGAGAGACACTCCTTAGCAGGCAGTTTGCACCCCTGGAGCTGCAGCCCTGGGAGCCCAGTCAGACTGGCTTTCTGGGCCTAGCCTTTCTGAAGACTTCCCACCTTCCCTACTCAGCAACTGCAAAAGTAAAAATGTTCCTCCATCTGGGATAAGGTGTATATCCATAAAGTATCATCTCTTCTCCAATTTGGGAGTCCTTTGTTAAGCCAGAAGTCAGGCATAGCTTAACAAAAGTAACTGAAAACAGCCCATGAAGTCCTAAAATGCAACCTGTACCCACACTAAAGTTTGTCACGTTTAAAATATGGACTGTGGAGACAACGACACCACCTGGCAAGAAATCATATGCTATGTTTTTCTCTCCATCACCTATTGGAGCTGCAAAGAGAGGTCCTATTCCTAAAATTAATTTAGAAATGGAAGAACTTAAGGATCTAAAAAATGTGTCTTATTTAATCTTTGTAGAGTAGAGCATGATGAATTACAGAATGTACAAAGATGCAATGGGCATTTATGTAATAAAATTTCATGCTCCCAAATGTAATAGGAAAAGTATTCCTTCTGCATGAAGATAGTTTCTCAAAACAAATGGATTTGATTATGCTTCAATAAATAGATCATAAATCCAGAAATGAAAACCCAAGGTGACAGGATTAGTAGAGTGATAATACCAGAATCCTGTTATCATACATTAATATAATATAATAGAGTGCAATCTAAATTTTCCAATAAGAACTTAAAGAGTCTAATCTTTCTTGCAGATAACATTGTTGCAAACTTTTAATACCATACAAAAATCTTTTTAACATAGCAATCGTATCTACATTTATGTGTTCTTTATAGTATTTCTATTTCCTTTGTACCACATTCCTCTGAGACATTTTCAGTCTATCTTACATGAAAAGTTAGTAAGCTGTAACTTTTGTGCATAATCAGCTTTAAATATGCATTACTCTTTGGCAGTAAAACATGTTAATATTAATGGAAACACTGTGTCTAAAGTTTTAAATGGTACATTTTTGCATCCTAGAGAATTTATTTTAATAGTTTGTTTAGCAAGAGATTGTTAGAAAAAAAGGCTGAATGAAAAATGCTTTTCTTGTCCATAAAAACATTTTATCAATTTTCCAGTTGCAAATCATCACTATAAGCCATAAGGCATTGGAATCATTTTCATAAAGTACAGATGAGTATATAAAAAAACCACTCCCGTTCAAGCTAGATTTAGCTGTGTCTTTGGATATCAATGTAGTATGGTGTAGGCTGGTACTGACAGCAACCACCTTGCCATGTTTAAGACTCAGCCTAAATATAGTCCTGCAAAAGGTTTTCACTGTTACAAAGCCAGGACCTGATGAGAAAGGAATTTTTTACTGTGGCCCTTGAATTGGTAAGCATTCCTGTTCATGGATGCTAGGAAAAGCGTGTATAATCCATCCCTGCATTTTCCCTTCTCTCAGTTCTTAGCTGAGGGGTATGTGGGTGGAGGTGCTGAGCCACTGTTGCATGGAGGAGGCAGGCAGAGATGTCCAATTCCATTCTGCTCTCACAACAAATTCCCCAGATGCTGAATGCTGGGGAGGGGAGAGAAAAGCAGGATAGTGCTGGTGAAAAACACCATTGAGTTTAAAGTTAGGAGAGCTGAGGTTTTTGATAAAAATACTTCCCAGAACACCTTTTCAGTAGCTGTGTGAAGTTGATCTCCAAGGCTTTCCAGAGGATATCCATCCTGTTGAATCTGAGCATGCAACCTAGACACTTGACCAAAGTTTTTGTAGAAGAAATTATTTACTATTCCCTCAAACTCTTGTGAACTTCTCTTTGCTCCGCTAATTATTGTTACTCCAGCTCCTGATTGTGAAGAAATATGCTGGATATTCCCCAACACTCAGCACAGACACATGGCTCATGATTTGCTGTATTTCCAGTTCAAAACTTTCTTAGATACCACTAGAAACTGACAATAGTATTTGAAAACGTTCCACTCAAATAAACACATGCTCTGCCTCTGAATTTTTAAAGAGGGATGTTTCAAGATAACACCTTTCAAATTCATCTCTTTAAAAGAAGTGTGTATCTCCTCATATCTCTCATTGAAGCATAGTGAGTATGTCATGCTTAATTACATGGGCTTCTCTAAGGATGGTGGAAAAGCTCAAAAATACTTATTACCATATATTTCAGATGAAATATTTGCAGGAGGGATTTTAACGTCTTCCAAATGGTGGCCGTAGATAATGGATAAAAGGGACTGGAAATTAAACCTGCAGAAATTCATTGTTTTTTCCCCAGTTTTTCTCTGCTATTCCCACTGAAGATGAGAGCTTTCCAGCGTTTATGGCCTGCAGTTGTGTAGAAGGTTTTAACCTATCCACAGATGCACTGAGTGACTACAATATGGGTATCTCTGTCTACTCAAGGAGATGGCAGAATTTCATCCAAAGAAACTACATTTGCCACTAATTTATTGCAGATAGCTCCAGCTGTAACTTACAGTCCACGATAAAGTCTACAGGTATAAACACAACTTCGTCTTTTTGCATATTAGTCTGTGTATTTCATCATGTCTAAACAAATATATTTTCAAGAATATAAGTCCAATTTTTCTTTAAAACTTTATAAAAATATGAAAGTAACAGTAATATATAAGTTCAATCTGTTCATAATCTTTTGAAAGATCATGTGTGCTCATAAGCATACCAGAAAACACATGAATGCATGCCTAAATGTTCTCCTTCCCCATTTGTTTGAATGCTGCCAGAGGATTGGCCAAAACTACAGAGAAGGTATGAGAAGTGCTCTATTCCAAAGAACTTCAGATGACTGACAATTTAGGGATAATCAACTGCACAATGTAAGAAAAGAAAACACGGTGTAGATGAATAGATCAGGTCAGTTCATGGCTCCCCATTTTCTTTCTTTGCAGCTTTGAAATTTTTACATAGTCATCTCTGGTCACTCCACCTAATTAATATTTTTACAGTGGAAAGACCGGAAATTGCAACCAAACCGGAGAACAAATTCAAGGGATGTAAAAGGTGACCAGGCCGAGCATCCCAGACTTGAATGGACGTGGGTTTGTAGCCTCACTGTCAATACTCTGTCCTGGTATCCATCACTGTGGTTCATTAGGCATCTTATGCCTATTCAGTCACTGAGAAAAAAACAGAATACTGCAGCATTCTGCTGCCATGGTGCCAAAGGGAATTCAATCCCTACACCCACCTGTGTGAGATTCTTAGGGTGTGACATTGTCACAATGTCATTTTCACACCCTGTTTCTTTGAATCTTCCAAATAATATATGCAAAATGAACCTTGGGGCCATGTCAAAAGGACACTTGTGCACTGTTCAGGATGGCAGGCTGATAGCCTCAAATAATGTCTTTTATGAGATTCATCTTTATAACAGAGTCTTGGACTAGCTAGGATAAATAAAATAGGCACTGAAAATCAAGGGGTGAGAATAGGTGAAGACTGGGTGTCATGGTTTTGGCTGTGATAGAGTTAATTTTCTTTGTAGAGGCTCACACAATGCTCTACTTTGGATTTTTGATGAAAATAGCGGTGACAACAGACTGATGTTTAGTTGCTGCAGAGCAGTGCTCACACAGAGCCAAGGACTTTTCAGCTTCTGCTGCTGCCCTGCCAGCGAGGAGGCCGGGGGTGCACCAGGAGCTGGGACGGGACACAGCCAGGAGAGCTGGCCCAAACTGGCCAAAGGGATGTCCCATACCATATGACGCCCTGTTCAGCAATAGAAGCCGGGGTAAAGGAGGAGGAAGGGGCAGTGGGGGAAGGGGCATTCAGAGTGATGGCGTTTGTCTTCCCAAGTAACAGCTAAGCGTGCTAGCCCTGCTTTCCTGGGAGTGGCTGAACACCTGCCTGCCTATGGGAAGTAGCGAATGAATTCCTTGTTTTGCTTTGCTTGCGTGCTCAGCTTTTGCTTTACCTACTACTCTGTCTGTATCTCAAGCCATGAGTGCTCGCACTTTTACCTCTCCATTTCTCTCCCGCACCCCACCTGGGGAGAATGAGCGAGTGGCTGTGTGGGGCTGAGCTGCCCGATGGGGCTAAACCACTACACCAAGTCAAAATCAAAGATGTTGGGATTTATTCTGTTAGCTGGTGACTTGTCCTGCTTTCTAACTTAGCTTACTGGACCAACGACAGTGGACTGACTGCTCATGCCAAAAGGAGTCTTGGATTAAAATGTGAAGTGAAAGAATTCACTAATTAAACTGCATATTAGAAATAAGTACAAGTATTCCTTTTTTTTTTTTTAATTAGTTATTGCAAAAGAACCAAAACAAACAAACAAACAAACAAAAAACGCATATTACACTCCAAGTTCTGTGAATCTAGGATAATGTAGCAAAACTCTTGTCTTCAGGGACAGACCACTAATGACAGTGCAGTGCATCAGAATTCTTCTCTGTTCATTATCATTTAAATCTGTTTTTATAGCCATGCTTTATCTAGCCTTATGTGCCCAATAAGATGCTAATTAATTTTGACTAAAATTCTCAGTTAATGAGTATGAAGTGCAATTACATCTGTTATGTCATCCAGGTTTCTTTTCTTCTCAGAAAACATTTAATGATGGTCACTTGCAGCCTGCTCCTTAAAGCAATATTATTCAGGTAATTTTTGAAAATGGCTTGAAATATAAATTTTAAATTCTTTGCAGTTTCGTGGATGAAACAGTCCTTTGTTTTTCTGTAACTATTAATATCTTAAAAAAACAGAATATGATCCTTGCAAGAATGACCAGCTGAAATTCTAACCTTTCTATAATATAAGTGGGCTAAATTATTCCTATATTTTCCTTTTCTCTTCTTTCAGAGAAGCCTACATTGACCATATCATTCAATCCAGAGATATGGCCTTGTCTGCTGGTTGAACAGGGAATGCTGAGTGAAAAAAAAAAAAATCTGTATTCTGACATCCGTTTTCTCACATGCTGTAAAGCTTTGGATGAAGTCACTCCATATGCATTTCCCTTTAGTACTTTTCAGGCTGTGTGAGATCTGCAGTCTGTGGCCTGTAATCAGTCCTTCTACCAGACCCTCAAAGACCTCAAATCATTAAAAATCTTACTTGCAGCTGCAGCAAAATGGTTGTCAGCACTCTGCAATAATTGCTGCTAACTTTTCTCAGAGCAAGTTTAGATGGGGTAAAAGGAACATCTACCTAGACTAGTGCCAAAGTCATTATTATCACTGGGGCAGTTGTCACAGTGGATAGTTTAAAGAAAAATGCTAATGTCATCAAAGTCCCGCTCCTGGGGGACTTCAGACACTTCCCTATAACCAGTTCACATATATTAGGTTAATATTTTTTATATATATATATTTTTTTTTTCATGAAGGACTCCTCTTTCTCTCTCATGATTCCTAGGAATTAACTCCTTTCTTAAGTATGTAGCATGTCCATATTGTACTCTGCATTCTCCAGAGTGCACCCTATATATGCCAGTCATTGTCGTTTTCCTTTGAACTCTGATTCTGGTTCTGATTGTTTATGAATTGCAAGCTTATTTAATAAATCAATCCATGAGTATGTCAGGCAAAGAATCCTAGAAACAAAAGGGAAAAAAATATCTTTAAAAGGTTATTTTTTAGGTTGTTATGTGCAATTATAAATAATTCCATGTCTGCAGATGAATCATCTCTAGAAGGTTGTTTGGAGCATGCTGATTAAATATTTGAACTTAATGCTTTGATTTTCACTACTCCTAAGAAAAATATTTCTCTTAAGTTTGAGAAGTTGTATTGAGATGATGCAAAAAACTTGTAAGTGACCTGAGGTTTATTTATGTCACTTGGCCTTCTTTCCTGTTTTTTAACTGAAATATAAGGCTTTTTTAAGCTCACAATGTGACAACAAATATCACAAAACGAGAAATGCACTTAGCATATGTGCAGGCAGATAAGAAGATAGGAATGCATAACACTTTCTGTGGAATACAACTGTTTTAGTGGTGTTGTCAGGGTAGCAGTTATGTGCACATGAGTCAGGCACAGCTTGTTCAGAGGGCATGGGAGACAAAGGGCATGATCTTCACACGTGTCCTCTCTGCTTTCTTTAGCATACTAGCGTCCATCTATTCTGCATGAAGCCCGAAAGTCAGGATCAAGTGAGTGAATATCTTACTCTCACAGTCAAGGGGAACAAAGGCAGACAGAAACTGGGCAAAATCAAGAGTAACCATCCACCATACAGCATAGACGAAACGCCCTTACCCACTTTGCTGTATAATAGAATGCAATGGGGCAGTTCCTGGCCAAAAAATGTTTGGATTTTAATTCTGCAAACAGTTTTTGCCCATCAGATGTATTTTCCAGTTGGTTCCATTCATCACACCCCCAAGAACAAGAGATGTTTCAGACCACCACATGTTTTTTGTTTTGTTTTGTTTTGTTTTGTTTTGTTTTTGTTTGTTTGTTTTTTGTTTTTTTTTTTATTGCTATTCAGCAGTTGCACTGCTCACGTTGTTGACAAAGCACACAGTGTTTGCCAAGTAATGTTAAGGCTGCGGAAGTGCTGGCCTTTAAGATTTTTCTTTTCCTTTTTCTTTTTTCCTTCAGAAAAACAGTTTTATCATTTCAAAGAGACATTCCTTACAGCAAATATTTTTGCCTAATGGTAGTATGTGGTGTAGAGAGGACACTTTCCAATTGCAGTATTTACAAAGCTTTTATTGTGTAACCTTAATTACAGGTTAAGTACATTTTCAGTTCCTAAGATGGGTAATAAATATAATGCAATCAAAGTGTTCTTTGCAGTGGTTGCTTTCCATTAGTGAAAAATTTTACATTTTCATTAATTATGAATAGCAATAATAATAAGTAAATCCACTAATACATGTTATTTACAGAAATCTTTTAGGTAAGTGTAGTGCCTGTTTTCTGTTGTTGCTTTAATACAGAATGTGTCTAATATGTCTGTTTAAAAATAATCCACTTTTGTAAATCAAAATGTAACATTTGTGTGTGTATACTGCTTGATGAAAGCAGTAGGTAATGACCCTTGTACTTACTAACATGAATCATGGTGCTGGTTATCTTGAGCTCTCAGGAGGAATCTGTAGGAATGCAGGTATCTTGGCATAAATCAGAGCAAAAATGTGATTACTTTCCTAGAGAGAAACTCATCTCCTGGCAGCACGTATGATGCTTTCAGCCATATGTCTAGGATGCTCAGCCTGACCCCACCGCTGCAAACAGCAGTGTCTGTCTTTCCCTGGCTTGCATCAGCTCATCTCTGTTTCATGCAGATGCTTTAAGCAAGCTCCGGGCTCCTGCCACCTTGCAGTTGTGTAGCAGCAGGACAAACATCACCTATCCATGGCAGCTGCACCCCACAGTCCCCAGGGCTCCATGATGCCTGTTACCGCTGTGCAGTGTCCCTCCTGGGCAGCCCTCACTGTGCACCCAGCCTCTGAAAATGCAGCCCAGCACATTTTTTGGCAGGGCAAGATGGCTCACATGAGGCAGAGATGGGTTTTGCAGCATGAGAGTTTCCAGGCCCATGCAGTCCCTATCAGAAGCTCCTCTCTTCCCAGGCAGGCCAGCTCCAGCACACCTGGGGAGGTGCAAAAGACCACAGGAGATTTCCCCGGGTAAAGCTACACATACAATAAGCATGTTTAGAGAGATGGGGAAAAATCAGGCATTGGTGTCCTATGAATTTCTTTCCAAGCTGGCCCAGGAAAAGTGCTCCTGGGATGGCTGTGTGTGCTCAGGGTGTGCCTGGTTACAGGAGGCTGAAGTGTGCAGAGAGGTGCGAGCTGTTTGGCCTGGTGGCAGAGCAACATGCCAGACACAGGGGCCTCTCCCTCAGAAGCTGCTGGTGAAGGGTGATCATCCACCCAACCCCACTTTTCATTTTGCAGAGGCAGCTGGTGGCTCTGGCACTGGCCCGCTGTGCCTCCTCTTCCCTCGCTCAGCATCTCACAGCTGAGCTGGACCAGGAGAAGCTACACTACCTGTCATTCCTTTCCCCATATTCTGCCTTGGAAAGGGTTCACAACTCAGTCCAGAAACTATCCTGGATCTTGTGGGGCTTGTGTAAAAGAGACCTGGCCCCCTGTGGCTCCCTTGTGGAGAACAAGTGGCTCAGGCACACGAGAAAGACAGTAGGATGCAAGACCTGTCCTGTCCTCAGACATGTCTGTGAAGAAGTGAAAACCTGCTGTGCATTCACAGGAACTTTGCATACAATACCACAGCATCTTCAGGAGCTTCTGCTGCAGCCCTTGCAAGGTAAGGACACAATTTGCAGCAATTCATCTACATGTCCATACTCTTCTCCTGCAGCCCCTGTATGGGAGCATCACCATGACAGAGGGCTCTGGTAGCCTAGTCTGTAAACTGCAGCTGATTTTTCCTGGTGATGAGTCAGATGTCTGGGTTTGGATCTTGGTGGCCTGATAGCTGCAGGAGAAAGTGAGGATGTGAGCAAGAGGAGGTGGGAAAAAACAGCCTGTTTGCTGTGTGTTTCTGTCAGTGAGGGCACTCTCCTGCTGTTTATCTCCTTGCTCTGTCATGTTAAGACTGACTTTTTCAGAGATGTCTTCATTTAAGTCAGTGACATAAGTTGGTCAATGTTCTCATGGAGGAACATGAACAGGGCACATTCATATCCTTCATGCCAAAGGGCATGAAGAAATTTCACAGAATCACAGA
>VXAA01006346.1:0-46497 GCA_013399115.1 Anseranas semipalmata
CGGCTTGTCTTTGGGCAAACGGAGACCAGATTCAAAGCATGGTCTTTATCTTCCCCAGTGCAACTAGGTTTGGTGAGACACCTTGTGTGTTTATTGTTATTGCTTTTATCTAGACTATGGTTTATTGCCAATCCTAATACCTCAGAAAGTTTTCATTAAAAAAAAAAAAAAAAATCTTCATTTCCGAGCAGCTTTTACTCCTCTATTCAGTGTCCTTATAACCAAAGAAATGTTTTCCTTCTTTACAGCATTGGTCTTCAAGGTATATTTGATACATCAATGTCACTGACAGAGTGAAAGATCTACAGAGAACATCCACAGATGTGCTGAAGACTTCAGTAAACTCTCTGTTTGTGAAAGACAAGATCACAGGCTTCACCAGATTTAAAGAATAGATTATTGTTCTCTTCTTTTTAATCATTCACCAATTTCTGCATGAAGGCATACTGAAGAAGACTACAAATGAAACTAAGTTGGCAAAAGAATAAGAGAGATGAAAAGTCAAATCTGTTGATAGTTTGATGAGACAGAAAAGAAACACTCCTCATATGGGGCAATGAAATAGTGTCAAGGTGTTAGTAAGGCTGGGTAAGAGAAAACAAACATTGACCATACTCTCAGTAAAAACAAACAAACAAACAAACAAACAAATGCAAAAGACTTAAAAACGAATAAATTGATTGAAGTAACTTTGGGATATTTATATTTAGAGTATTCCTTTTTAGCAATTCAACTTATCAGCTACAGAATGACCAATGTAGTAGGGTCTACTTGAAAATAAACTAATATATTCCTGGGAAATTTTGCAACAAATCTGCAGGTAGTTCAAAGAAATGAAGACAGACTTTGTAAATACAGTATATATTTGTGCTTCTTTGGTATGAAATGCAACAGCTACCTGTGGCAGTTCAAAGGTTTCTGATGGAAAGAACCAAGTCCTGTTGTCATCTATCAGTTTTGCAGATTATGATAGATTTTGCAAGTGTTATTGACTAAATCTGATTCTACACCCAGAGATTCAATATTTGTTAAAGCTGCAGGCTAGGTCTGATCCTTTCTCCCTTGTTAGGGTGGGTAATCCTAATTCCTCTAAGAACTTTTATTGATATCTTGTAAATGGGATTTGTACAACAAAGCCCAGAGCTTGGTGAGAAGGTTGATAACATGATTGCCTAGAAAAGAAGAATTAAAACTATTATCAACTGTAAGCCTGTGTGTTTTTCTGTTTCTTTTGCAATGGGTACTGAAGGTGTAAATATGTTATTTTCTTAAGGGATTATTTGTTTGCCTCACGATGTGTGGAACACAAGATTATAGAAACTGCTTGGAAAATCAGTGAGACACAGTGTTGCCTTAACAGAACAGAACAGACAACAGAACCAAAACTGTTCTTGCAAGTATTTCAGTCTAGCATCCACCAAATATTTTTCTTAATGTCCTACCACACGCTACTTTGCTACTATTTACTGGGCGATTGTCTATCTTGGTATTACATTCCGAAAGTGGATGCAGACCAGGATATCATCACAGCTAAAATAGGGAGGATAAAGAATTAAAGGAGAAGGCATCTTTAATAAAATCCATTCTTTATAGGACTTTCTGCTCATGGATAATTTCAATGAAAATAAATGTAGATTTCTTTTACTTGAAATATGATATAGGAATTTTTAACAATTCCAAATAGAAAAAAAAAAAAAAGAAAAGAAAAGAAAAGAAAAGAAAAAGAAAAAAAGAAAAAAAAGAAAAAAGGAAAAAAAAGGTTAATTTTGTTTCTTTAAGCAACTTCCGTACCTCCTACATACCTAATACTACAGATCAGTTTTCAAAAATATCGTAGATATAGTCTGTTCTAAGGATCCTCACCATGTTCAATTTAGATCTCAAAAGTGTCTGTTTGCCATGCATTGGAATCCAAAGGTGTTTAGAAAGTCAGTCTTGCTTAAATTTAGAAGTAAGTATCTCCAATCATCCTTCCCCACTCCTTCTTTCCTCATCAGAAATAAAGCTAATACTAGCCCTATGTTCTATTCACATACAAATCTTCAAAGGAGGAATATTTTTTTCATCTTTCAGCTCATCTGGGACCTCTAGATGTAATCTAAACATTAACATTATGGGGTAAGCTTTTAACAGCTTCCTTTTATCCTTGTAAAATCATTCTCATTTTCTTAGAACTCCTTTCAGCACTAAAATGTATAAATTGGTAAGAGACATTCATCAGCCAGGCAACCTGATACTACTCTGTGGTATAGGACATTTAAACAAAGTATTTCCAAAAAAAAAAAAAAAAAAAAGGAAAGAAAGAAAAAAAAGGAAAAAAGAAAAAAATAGAAAATCTTATACCCATCACTCCTTTTTTAATGTTGATTTTCCATTAAAGGAAAGGACAAAGAAAATGACTGCTTTGCATGCATTCCTATCTACAAAAATGCTTTGTAAAAACATTACTGTCCTCTGTAAATAAGGTGAATGAAATATATTAACAATGTAATTGAGACAAAATAAGAGTCTACAACAGCTTTCTAATTAATGTAACATGAAACTCTAGAGCATTAGTAGCTGATCCAATTACAAAATATTAGCAGATCTGGAGGGGAGTCATGAACAGCAAAGTCATGGCACAAACCTCCTTCCAGATGTTGGATTGGTTGACACCTGTAAATCATTTGGAAGCAAGTATTTATTTAAGTATCTTATTGTGCTACCAGTTTTTCTCTGTTTTCGTGCTAAAGCTTTGTTCCCAAGGGACCAAAAGAACTAGAGGAAAGTCAGTGCAACTCTTTTGCTATGGTCTAATTAGCATAATCACAGTACATTTTATTTTCATTTTCTTGCCTCAGCAGACAGCTCTATAAACTACTCCCAAAATATTAGCAATGAGTTTATTCCCTGCCTGATTCTCATTTCTTCAGCAAAAGAACTTTCAGAGTCTATTGTATTTCAAGGTTATATTATAGCATGCTATGTAAAATATTGACAAGCCCTTCAAAATTTGATCATTATTTGCCCACATTTGTGCCAAACTCCTGTCCATATATTTGTCTCTGTGTTGATGTAATTTCACAAAGATTTTCCTGCTCAGAGTCAGAAACATTGAATAGAAACACAGATTACAAGTTTTTTTCAGAAGAATGGCATCACAGAAAACCTCAGAATTTCATGATTCCTTGGTAGGAGTTGATCAGCCTTCACAACACAATGTTTACAACATTTACAACACAAATGTTCAGGAACATGTTTGTAGGATTCATTAACTTAGCCACAGGATGGCTGGAGACTGACAGACAGAAGATGTTCCCAAGAAACAAAAAAATAGTAGTTCTTTGTGTCTGCACTTAGAGATTGTAAAGAGTTTTGTTTTTACAAGAGGGAGATACGTCCTGTAGAACACCTGGAAACTGAGGCACTAAAATCCACAAATCAATCTTAAAGTTATGAGTTCATTAGAATTGTCATATGCAAAGTTAACCACCTTCTGTACATAGATTCCAGAGACTTTTATAACCATAAATGAACAGAACATCCAATGGTCTTACAAAATTTATAATAAATATAAATTCTTGTCTATCATAAAGGAGAAGCTTCAGAAACAATACTTGTGCAGGAACACAGATTTTCACAACCTAGGTTTAAACTACTGTATCTGTATGCTGACATAATAAAAAACTAAAAAGTGATGGTAGGATAAAGAAAGTGAGGGTGGGCAGATCCCACCTGTAAGACCTGTAGATTACCACTCTGCCCAATCTGAATGGAGATTTTAGGACAGTGTCCTAATCACCTTAGGACATTACCTACACTGCATAAGGATCTCTGAACTGGTGCCTATCACTCTGCCAGCCCTGTGACATAGGCTTAGGTGAACAGAGCTTGCCCATCCAGGCTGAGCAACCATGCCAAGGCAATGATACACATAAGATAAAACCCCTTCATCTCCAAAGTCTTGGGAGCATGGGTCTGACACTGCTCTGACACCATTCTGGCACCAGTCCTGGGTCTCTTGTAGTTGCTTCCAGCTCAGTGCAGTGCTCTGCTTTCTTGTGTGACGTTACAATGCCCAAGCTCTCAGTTTAGTTTAGTCTAGTTCTTCCACATGGTCACTTGCAGCAGGCTTTGGTACGCAGATTTAAGCATGGATTTCCCACCTTCTTTTTTATGTTTTAACCACCGAAATATAAAATCAAGTCTTCTTTTATTTTTTTTCCCCAAAGTAAATAGTCATATGTATGAATCAAAGTCCCTTCTCTGTGGCCATAATATTAAGATTCCCTGTCCATCAACAGGAAATCTGTTTGAAGACAAAATAAGCATGACCCCACAGTACTTGCTGCCATCAGTCTAGTTTCCTTTCACCATGCCAGCCGGACTACTCCGAGGTGTCACTATGTACACAAAGGAAACAAGGCAATTGATATAGCTTACCAGGTGAAGACTAAAGCTCCAAAACAGAACCTATAGCTCACTGCAGTCATCTGCTAAGACAGTAATACAAAATATTATTAATCCAAGTGTCCTAAGCTGAGCAATGATGGTGGCTGCTGCATATGGATTTATTTATCCTGCATGGACAAATAAATAGCAGTAAGTGGAAATCAAAATACTTCCAGTTAATAAAGAAAGACTATATTATCTATTCTGGGAATACTAATACTATTAGTAATCATGACTGTGTTGGATCTGGGCTAAAATTTCACTTTTCCAGAATTTTCAGAGAAATTGAAAACTTGTTCAGAGACAGACAATACCCAAATGAAAAAGCTTTAACTTCCAATCTGTGCTCAGCTTATCTGATGTGACATCTTCTTTTCCTAGCTAAAATATTGTGTGCTAACATTTGCAAATTTTGAAATGTGTGTTACCATGGCTGCAGCAAACATACTATTTTTAGATTCTGTTAATCTCATCCGAAAATATAGAACAGCAACTAATAACCAGTCAGTATTCTTCTTTCTTGCAACAATTCAACTATGTTATTAAAGAATTACAGTCCACTCAGATACACAAAAGTGTTTCTAGATACTTCTTGATTAAATTTTATGAGAAGGAAAACCTTTTAACATGAAACTAATTTTCTGCACTATTTACTAACAAGGCACAGATCTTCAAGTTAAAATTAATAGGTGCTATTAACATTCCATTTGTAAATATCTAATTATGCAATGATAGATGTTCTAATCTGTTACCTAGGCAATAAGATAGGATTTAAGTAATTATTCTAAAAAAACTCAAAATTTAATGAAGAATAAAGATTTTGATATTCCTCTCCATGTTAAACATACAGACATGAATGCCCACATGCACATAAGGACTCTACCACAGAACTTACTGCAAACAGCCATCATGGTTCTCTTCATCAGGATGAAGACAAATGTTCAGAAAGAGATAGCTTTGATATCCATTGAAATATTCTACTGTAATCCTTAGTAATCTTCTCAAAGCACAGCAATACAGAAAACATAAAAACAACCACAGAATTTAAATACTGACTGCAAGTGAGATTTTCCATTGTCCTCTGATGAAAAGTCAGTTCACAGAGAACAATGAATATTTCACTATCACTGCTTTTGAAATGGTAAAGTATGACCTTTTGAAAACGTCATTTTTTATATCATAATATTTCTTGTGTTGATTCAGGAAATGACAGATACAGAGTTGCTCTGCACAGATAATTTTTTCTGATTTGCGTAAACTTGTGTATATAAACAAAAGTCTACTTCCAGATAAACTTATACCAGTATTTTAGTTTGAATAAAGAATTTACATTTAACACAAATCCTTTGTTTGTCCTCATGTACAGTACTTTAGTTCACTTCATGGAGCAGTTTCAGAGCACCTGAACAAGGGATTGTTTCAGAAGATGCGCTGCAGAAGTGCAGGTCGACTTAGTAATGAATATTAGGTCCACAGGACCAGACTAGAGCTAATCCAATCTATTCTCCTTTGTAACACATACCTTGGGTCCTTAACATCAAGTGCGTTGTTGTAAAATCTTTCTCCTATTGGTCTAAAATATTTGATAGGGTAGTTGTACTCTCTAAGCACAGAACTATGTACATGTGAAACACACACACACACAAATGCAAAATTATATTAAGCCTCACTATTCAGATGGAAAATAAACGACACAAAAGTGTGGAATTATTTTCCTAGGACATCTCAATCTGTCTATTTTGGGGATGATTATTATGATATTGTCTTGAATTATATGTTTACATTCTTTCTCCATAGGACCCTTACCTCATTACACATGACAGATGATGATTGCTTGCAGAGAAGACATACTCAATATTTCATTTTATTCTCTGTCTTCACTATATGTATGCACATTTATTTACTGCACACTATTCAAATCGTGCTGTGAAGACAAATATATTCTTTATCTATTAGGCTTTCCTAAGCACTCATCACCACAAGTTATATCTGTCCTAGTAAATAAAAAGGGCCAGGACCTCTTTTCTGACCCCGAGAGCAAGCAGAATGGGACAACTATTCCCTCACCTGCACTATCTTACAACCAAATGCAACCTTTGCTATCCTGCAATCATCTCCTGGGCACCTGTGGGAGAGCTATGCATCTCAGCCACAAGTTTGAAAAGAAGCATACGAACAACTAATGAGAGGGATGTTGATGTGCTAGCATGTGAGTCTGTGTCTTGATCTTCCTTAATTTGCTTGTATAAATGGAGACACAGTTACTGCACAGACTCTGGCTTGTGTTCCCAGTCCCAGTGAGCTGAAGGAGGGCTCATATTAATTTTACTGATGTGAACATTAGACACAAACATGTGAACATCCGTATTTTCCACTAATTTTGAATATCCAGTCAGATATATCAAGTATCAGCGTTTTCAGAGATTTTTCATAAATACTTAAGAAATGGTTATATTGTGTCAGACCAAAAAGCCCATTGGAGTAATATCTTGTTCAACGTAATAATTTGTACAATAGTCCAAAATGGATGTTTGGAGAAAGCATACAAAAAAGAAGGTAAATATTGAGCAAACCCTCTGCTGGGGAAAACATATTCAAAATATAGGTGCACTCGCAGATGCAGTCTATGATATAGTGGGGAGGGGAGGGAGGTATTTATTCTTTTTCTCTCATTTCTTATTATGTCTTTTGACCACCACAGACAATTAAACTGATGACACCTTCCAGATTTCTTTCCTAAGCAATGATTGATTTAGGATCCTTTACCTTACATGTGTAATTAGAATAGCTGTTTGGTTGTGGGGGTTTGGTTATTGTATTTTTTTTCTTCTTCTTTTTTTTTTTTTTTTTTTTTCTTCCTTTCACATTCCTTAAAAAANACTTCACATACATTAACAGAGAATTTACCTGTGGTTTTATTGCCTTGTCATTCTGTGTCATCTCTGTAACTGTTTGCCATGAGCTTCAGTTTAGACTGTCTTGTATTATTCTGCATTAACATTCATTTTATATGCCCAGAACACAATGGCTTGAGTAGCAGCTGTGAGCACTCAGCAGTTCTGCAAACAAGGCATAAAAGTCTAAAAATGTACATTCTAAACATGAGGACTGTGTAATAAATAAACAAAAAGGAAAAGTTCAGTTTAGGTAACTTGCTAGCCAAACTCTGTGGCAGGGGTAAAAATTGGTAGGCATTCTTTAAGTAAAGCAACTTATTGAAAATTACCATTTCCTTCAGACATCTTTTGCTCAATGGACTCTGTCAAACCCACAGCACAGGTCTGAGAAAATCCTGCTCATATGCCTGACATCTGTGGAAGACGAAGGGTAGTAGTTTGTTCAAAAACTGGGCAATCCCATCAGCACAGGAATAAAACATTTCTGAAGTTTCCAAACTCTAATTTCAATAAGTTCTCCCTCACCTCCACAGGAAATTCTTAGATATCTGATTTTGTATTGATCACAATTGCATTCTATCATGATCCCTCATGACATTGTCAATCCCAATTGGCATTGCTGACAAAACATATATCTTCTATTCAGTCATGCATCATGTTAAAGATAGTATCCTCTGTCTCCTGAGAACAGCACCTTACAAAGGAACTGCTCAAAAAAAAAAAAAAAAAAAAGGAAAGAAAGAGAGAAAAAAAAAAGAACAAACACCCAACAACACACCCAACAACAAAACAAAACTGAAAATTTGTATTTGTCCTTTGTTCCTTAACTTACTCTGATTGGTTAGGTCAGCTGGTTTTTGTTTTTGTTTTTGTTTTTGTTTGTTTGTTTGTTTTGTTTTTGTTTTTTTTCTTCCCATTTATCTTTCCTGGAACATCAGGAATTCTGTTCCACATGGAGCAGTGACCCAAGGCTTTCCTCTCTTTTCCCAAGGACATTTGTGATACAAACATCTGCAGGAGCATTTTGGTGTGTGGCATTGCATGGAAGCTGCAACAGCTGCCGTAGAAGAGAAGGCATTTCTATAATCCTTTCTATAATTTATCAAAGTCCTCCAATAAGCTATTAGAGACAAAGGACAGGAGACTTTTCTAACAAATTTTCCAAGAGCTTAAGAAAGTAATACTTGTGACAAAAGAGTCGGAGTTATAAACACCTAATAATTTGTCTAAGTACCAGTGGGGTCTAAATACAGAGGAGGAAATAAAGTATTATCAAACATCAGAGCTTTACAAAGGCTCTCATTCAAAATTCCTGATGGGATACTGGCAAGGAGGGAAATTGGTTTAATAAAACTGTCATACACTATTGGAGGCTTAAGTGGTGATATTTTTTCTTTAACAGAAGAGATCAAATACTTGAAGAATCTAGAAATAATGCCAAATTTCTAAACTTTATGTATAAGGTTTCTGGCCTGCACATTTCCAAAGTATACAAGGAATAAGTGCCATTATTCTCAGTTAAATAAAGGTCAGGTCTGGGCTTCTATGTGGATAAAACACTAAGTGCCATACTAAGCAGAGCAGTCAAGACTTCTCCAGGAAATATCACATAGGAAAGGGAGAAGCAGACTTCCTCTTAAGCATAATATTTCAGGGAAATCTCTTCTTTACACTCTTAGGATAGCCTTTTAGGTGAGACTGACCCATGCATATACTGGGACAAGAAACTCACAGACAACTGAACTATGGACACTTCTACAGTCTTTTTATTGTAGCTATAAGTCACGTTAAAGCAATTCGGCGAGTTGCTTCATGACAGTACTTTGGATCAGAGTGCCCAATTTGTTTCACATGAGGAATAGCATGGCGTTGTTCTAGTCACTTTGCACATCAGGTCTCTCAGGGGAAGGTAGCCCTTCTGCAAAACCGTATCTCATTCAGTTCTTCTGACACTCATAGCCAACTCACCTATGTCATATCAACATAATGGTCTCCCTAACACATATATAAGCAACCTCCGCTTGCTGTAATTCCCTCTGTATTCACTCTGATCTTGTGGGCTATACATGGTCCAAAATACTGGTACAACCTGGTGGAGAAGGACTGGAGAAAGAGACACCACTGAGTCTACATGAACTATCAGCAAAAGAAGCACTTAGACTCTGTATCCAGGACAACATTCATATGATGGCTAAATCCTTGGAAACTATTCTTATTGGCTCATCAACTATCATGACATAACAGCTGCTTGCAGTACCTTGAGAAATGGCTCCATCCATAGCAAATGAGAAAGCAAAGCCTGTCATCATCTAACTCTGATTATGGTCCTTTGGCTGTGTTTTGATCAGCAGTCATTGGCTCACCTTTTCATGCACAAAGTGAGGTTTGTGCAATGACTTGAACCTATCTGTAAAACATTTAAGTCTCCTTTAACGTCAATGTCACAGTTCTTCAGGAGCCATGAAGATCCAGTGGGATGTTTAGCAGTCTTGGCTCATTCTTGATCCTCCAGGTAGCATTAGAAAAGCTCCATAATCATAACCTCTAGGCAGATCCTTCTTCAGGAAAAGTGACTGTTATTAACAATGCTTAACTGCCATTCTGTATTTGTCTTCAAATAGGTCAGTCTCCTAACATGTAGCCACACTCAAAGTACACACATCTGAAGTCAGCAGATCACATCTCAGTTAACACAGAGATCCTATCTGGCAGTTCAGTCTGTATTTGGGAGTTGCCTTTTCAAGGACTGAGAGGGATACAGCAGGAGACAGGCTGGATTATAACAACCCTGAGCCACCTGGACCAGAAGCAAGTTGTAAGTGTCCTGACCTGCCAGTCTATAACATCAAGCATACCAAGGTGCTATATATGTGGTTATTGATATACGCTTTATACTACACACATGCTGGTAAATCAAGGAGTTCTTGGAAATGTGTGCAAGCGCTGAATCTTGATCATCTGAACTATTAAAATGTCAGAGTGGTCCCTTGCGATGTTTTGGCCCAAGACAGTCGGCTCTCACCCATGGTGCATACGAGTTAGTGCATATTCATTAGCATAGGTGAGGGATCACTCCCAACAGGCAGACTGGATATAGCCACCTGGTTTCAAAGGCCAACAAAGCTAAGTTATATGGACATTGCCAGACTGTAGCTGTTGGCCACAGGTCCAGAGAATTGGCCTGGTAATTATAATTTATTAGCATGAATGTACTCTAACTGTCTCTGGAGTCATGCAGCACTGTGGAGAGCATGGAAAACCATATGTTTTCACTTCCTACAAAATTCTGTCACTCAAAGTCAGGGCTAAGAGAGACAAGGAAGGAGGGAAATGAAGACAATAAGGAAGAACACTGGAGAACACTGGAGTTGTAACGTAGTGCAGGGAACAGTTTATGCTTACACTGCCTAAGGAAAGTTTTGTACTTAAACGTTGCTACCAGACTTTCCTCTGCTTGCATACCTCTCTGTTTTTACATATGATTTCCTGCAACAGAGTGTGCTCCAGGCAGGGGCACATAGCCAAAATGCTCACTAAGCTCTATTCCCATGTCAGTTGTGGCTGTGGGGGGCCTTTACTGGGGCTATGAGGTAAAGGTATATGCCTTATAACTTGGGCAATGAGGTAGACTACAACAACATTTGTGGGTACATGAGAAGGCCTCCAGAAAGCAGAAAAAAATAAAGCATTTCCCTCATACTTATATGCCTGGTCTCTTTCAAGACCACAAAGCTGTACTCATGGTAAGAAAGAGCTGAATTTGTGAAGAAGCAGTAGGTATGGCAATGATCCCAGTGCTGGAGTTTGACAAGAAGGTTGGAGTATGCAGTCTGGATGCATTTGGATGCACAAAGTCAAATCACATAGTAAAGGTTTTTCACCTAGCTGCTCATGGAGCCTTAATTTTGTCCTTAGAATACTATTAGCAACAATGAAAGACGATGAATCTAGCCTCACTGCTGCCTGTACATGTCATACTGTCGCAATTTCCTTGCATCTTTCCCAAGCTCACATTACTTTGATCAGTGTTGCAAGAGGATCATCAGGGGACTGATCCTGCAATAAGACACTCCTTGCCAAAACAGATATGAGTTTTCCAAAAGTAGCTAAGGCTGCTCCTATCTGATATAATGGAACCAGAGGAGAGATCAGTATATCATTCTTCACCTCTAGACAACTCTACCACTTCTTAAGGTTTCTGATAATGAATATCAGAGAGCATTATATCATGGTGTAAAGAAGGTACAGACTCCCAAACCTTTTTTTTTTTTTCCCATAGTTTTTTTAGATAATATACATTCTGCAGCCAAGCAAAAGGATAAATTTGGCAGTAAAATGGTAGCCATAGGCAGAATCCAAGAGACTGCTTTTGTACTACATTTCCTTTTCTGTTATATGGTATAACAGTTACAAACCAGCAAGACAAAGAATTGATGTGATTACCAGTGTAACAATACATTTCAGAGTGTCTGCATTTCCCTCACCTCGTCTCTCTGGGATTGTCTTGACTGGTAAATGCTTCTATTTATTATATATCACCTAGGGATATTTCAGTTCCTGCTGTCTTTCTCAGTATAACTACTTATGAATAACTTTATTTCTTCCAGACAATAGTTCACTTTGTGGGAACTGATTTTGATTTTAAAAAGCTGTACAGATTTTCCAAACATACTTTTTCATATTGGTCTTTGCAACTGAACACTTACTAAAGAATTCTGAGTGTGAAATGTTGCTTTTCTGTCTGACATCCTGTAACTCATTTTGATCTAAATGTAATTAATAACTACTTTGTAGAACCAAGTGGTGTAGTAACTAAGGGATTTCATTCAGCTGTCTTATTTCAGACATCTAATTTATGTGCCGCTGGGTGCAATTTCAGGAGATGCTAGCTTTGGAGGCAGACAGTTTAAGAAGCTGTACTGCACTTCATCACCTCCTGAGCTGTGGTGACCCAACACTTTGTGAAACCATGGTGTAAAACAGATCACAGGGTGATCTGTTAAAAAAGTGGAGTAGTTATATTTAATCCAGATCATGTCAGCTGTTCACCTGCTGTCCAACCTTGTAAATTGGAGGAGTAAATATTGGTACAGCTTGTGCAGGAGTATGGCATGAAGATGGTTAGGGTCTTCTTAATCTATGCCTGCCCCAAAACATGTGTTTTGTAAAGTACTCTAGAAGACTGAAGCCTCATTCTCTTGGGTTCAAACATGTTTCAGTGGACAATGACCAATATTACCAGAGGACTCAAAACACAAGTCAAATTTGGCTCCTCTCAGAGGAAGCTATTTCTGTTCATTGATGTTTTAGGAAGCTCGGGAAGAAAGGGATACTACCAAGTCACCCGGATGGAGCATCTTTATTATACCTGAATTTTAGGTCCCTAGTGAATTCTTTTAAAGGAGATGTGTACATTCCTCATACAATCGATAGAGAAAGGCAAACAATAAGTGCTATCTATATTTAGGGAGACAAGATCTCATTGTGAGGGCTACAGAGACATCTGTTTCTCTCCATTAGTTATTCAGATAAATAATATTTTCTCTAAGGTACTCCTGAGGTACCAAAAATTCTCATGTGAATTACACACTGCATGTCACTGCTATGATCCTCCTTCATCATGTAAATCAGGTGCTGGCAGTATGAATACGTCCCCTGAATGCTGCTGAGGACATTACCTGGGAGATAAAAAGCAGCATCCTGAAATTTCTTATTCTCCCTATTTTTTCTCATCTAAATAACATCAGGGAATCTTGAGCTGTTCTTTTTGCTGCAGCTTTCAGTTCCCTTTTTTCCCAAAGGGATGATGTAAAGGGATTTAGTGTGGCAGAGTGCCTGGGCACAGAGAGCTCTACTTTGCACAAGCACTGTGACTGCCATGTTGTGTAAGGGAAAAAGATCTGATCATTTTTCCCCTGGTCATCTGAAACATTCACTGAAAATATAGAGAAAAGATTGCAGAATTAAACCTTAAAGGGTTTGTGCAATGGAACTAATAAGAATATCACTACAACATATTTTTTAAGCAGTCTAAAAAATGTTTTCCTTTTCAAGTGGAACGTGCTGTTGAACCTATCTACAAAACCCTGCGAAAGACTCCATCAGCTCTGTTCACAGTCCTTCACAGAAATCTGTGAAATGCAATAAAGCTCTTTTTGGGCAATTTCACTGTCAGGGAAGAATGCAGGAAGGGTGGAACACCAGCTCTCTGATGGAGTAATTTTAGATTTTATTGTAATGCCTGCCAGTGAATATTCCACATGCAGAGATTACTAAAGCAAACTGTGAAAGGCCACAGCCTGCCCTGTAACCCTAAAAGGATGTTGGGCTTGGCTGTCTTCCAGGGCAGCAGGATGTGTGGCCTGGATTAGAACAGGAATATTCCTAACATTCATTGCTTTTTAATGATGTCATGCTTGCTAGCTATTACAAGTCCTTTATGCTTTCCTCTGTAAAAGCTCTTCTAATACTACCAAAACTTCCTGATGAGAAAACATTTCAAAATAAGCCTGTACACATCTTATCCATGCAATGATAAAAGTACAGAGCTACTAAAATACTTTGTTTATGGAAAATGTAACTCAGCCCTCATGACTGTACTGTTATTACATGCATGTATCATATATTGTAAAATGAAGTCACCAATACATACTAAGTGATTACGCTAAAGTTCTTGGTTTTATCATTAGAAAACTCTACACTTGAAGGGTTTCATTTTGTTTTACTTTATATTGTATCTGAACATGCAACTCAATGCTGAAAAAGTGAACATTTTGTTTAATATTGTAAATTTATTTCTGAGAGGATGCAGTCACCAGATTACAAAATGAAACAAATGTTCTCAAACATTTTATGATCACAAAAAGAGTGCTGGCTATCTCTTAACATGATATATGAATTCTGGAAATTAATAACACAATTTTTAGCTGTGTTATTAATTGTAATTGTTATTATAATTATAATTTATTAATTATAAATGTTTATTAATTATAAATTCCTTTTAGCCAATTACAACTATCAATTGCACAAGAGAACAAAGTCGAGGTGGAAGCCCAAAAATATTCTTCCCTCAGTTGTAAGAGTTTCTAACAATGTTACTACTGGGACTATCAAAACTGAGGTTTGGAGTCTAAATGACTAAGAGGTCACCAGAATCACTGTTATTTGAAGTAGGTTTAAAATCTCATGGTTTTATTGTAAATGTTTCCAGTCACCAATGTAAAACCCCACTAGTAGAACTGCGGGTTATTGATATTCCTTTTCAAGAGATAATGTTAATCTAAGCACTGAATATTGGAGTGACAGTAGGTAAAATGTCCCATGATTTTATTTTGTTCTTTGGCAATACTAGGGTAGACCTGGAAACCAGTAACAGATGAACAGCCAAATCCAAGGCTACTCAGGGAAGTGTGCTGAGCAACTTCACAGTCTAAAAGAAAAAAAGAGGTATCATGATGGAGCTCCAGAAATAGGACATACAGAATTCTCTTCAGAGTAAAACAACTCAAATTTTCAAATCATTCCTGAGCTGGATTTATTCATACAGGCTTGGAAGTATTCAAAAGGTAACATTATCACACCCTTTCTAACAAATGGATTGAAGATGGGCCAGTTTGCTTAGGAGCTGCACTCATCCTGGGATCAATTCCTATATTGTGCTTTCTTCCTGGGACCAGGTTGTTTCTGGGGTTGCCAGAAAGGAGGAGAAAGTGCTGTAGGAGATTTCATTCCTCCACGAGCAGTCAGTGCATCCGGCTCTTTCTCTCCCATCATGGCTTTCCAAGTGCAACCAGGCAGGCACAAGAGTGGCTGCACTGCACTCATCTGGATTTCTCTTGACTGGAAACAAAGTACTTTAATGCCTCTCTCCATCTCCACAGTATTGGCAAAGTTAAAGATCTAATAGGCATGCTTTTACATTTTGAGGTTTATTGCTAAGGAGAGACAAAGGAAAACAGCTTTTGCTGAAGCATCACTTCAAAATCCCTGTCACCTAATGAAACTAGGGACTGTTTAGACCAACACTACACCAAAAATTCATCTATCTACTTCCTACTACTACTTCCCTACCAGTGACTGCAAGAATGTTCTTTGAAACTCCTCAGGATGCAAACCTGTTTTCTCTTAACCCAGCAGGACCATAGTAACAACACCTCCTGCTGCTCTTTCCATCCCTTCCCCCTGGCAACATCATGATCCTTTACACGTGTTTCCACTGCTCGGGCCATCTCTTTTGTAGAGACTATCTTTCACAAGTGTCTTTCTGACAGAGCTCTGCTGGCTGGTTCACTTCAGACGGAGATGCAGCCAGGAATTTTGCTGTCTCCTCACCTCTCTGTGGTCTCTTGGTCTTATCACAGAATCATGGTATGGTTTGGGTTGGAAGGAACCTTAAAGATCATTTAATTCCAATCACCCTGCCATGACTTCTGCTACCATCACTCAAGCAAGTGCTGTGCAGTCCTCTAGGCTGGGGTCCCACTTCTTACAAGGAGCTGCTGGCAAGGTGCCTGGGGTACTTGTGATTGCTTGCTCGAGCCCAATGTGCCTCCTTTTGGGGTGGAGGGGGTTGCCCTTGCCCTATCAGAGGGTGGTGAGGCACTGGAACAGGTTGCCCAGAGAGGTTGTGGAACCCCCATCCCTGGAGGCATTCAAGACCAGGCTGGATGTGGCGCTGGGCAGCCTGCTCTAGTGGTTGGCAACCACCCCAGAGTAGGGGGGTTGAAACTAGATGATTTTTAAGGTCCTTTTCAACCCAGGCCATTCTATGATTCTATGATCAGGACTGTGCATTGGCTGCTTTCTCTGGAAATAGTTTCTACAAGAGGAGTATCTTATTTTGGGCAAAGACATTATTCAGAAGTATTTAAAGTGTACTTCTTTTTGGTCATACCCTGGCTTTTCCAAAATGGTTGAAAATAGTAGCAAGAATGATTACAGAGGGCTTATTTTGTCTTGGATCTGCCCAGAACCCTATACTGGCATTCATATAACATATATGTTTAAATAAATATTAGCAGTCTGTCTTTGCTGTTTCATTGTGTGTTGAGGCTGAGCCCCTGCAATATGTGTGTGTGTGTGTGTGTGCCTGTGCTTATGCTTAAGATATAAAGATATAAATGAAACCTAGCCAATCTGAGAAATGCTAAATTTAAATTCTGTCAAGCTCAGTTCCAGCTGAGCAAAATCAGGTATCTCTTTCTTGGAAGGATGGGAAGGTTTTAATAAATCAATCAATCTGTCAAGACACTAACCTTTCTTTCTCTGAAGACTTCAACAGTATAGATCTGATATACATTTTTAAGTCTAATGTGACTGAAACACCACATTCTGCAGACTCTACTTACTTTCTTTGGACCAAATTTTCCATAAAAAGTTTAATGCTATCAGAAGATTTTAAAAAGTGTAAGCAAACAATCCTACAATAACAAATGCATGTGTTTGTACAGAAGACTGAAGGAGATTAAAGGAACAAACCTTGTTTGGATCATAGGAACAATTCAAGATAATCAACAAGGAGAAGTACAGAGATCCGTACCTGGGGTAGAACAACAGCCTGCATCAGTACAGGTCAAGAGTATTGGCTAGAAATAATCCAGGAGTTATGGCAAGTGTCATGCTAAATATAACCAACAGTGTGCTCTTATCACAAATCAGGTAAATTACACATAGCTACATATTTGGCTACATCCAGAGAAATGTGGCCAGTCAGTCAAGGAAAGCTAGTATCCCCCTCTGCCTGACAGTGATGAGGATGCACCTGGAATACCGTGTTGGGTTTCGGAGTGCCCAGTTTAAGAAAGTTGTTGGAAATTACATGGTCCAGCAGATAACTACCGGGATGATTAAGGCCCTGTGAGCAAATCTTGAAGGAGCTGGGCTCCTCAAGTCTGGCAAAAGCATAAGCCTAGAGGCAATCTAACACTAGCCTGCAATGTGGAGCTGCAAGATGATGGGGCCAGACTTTTCTTGGTAGTAGCAGATGGTAAAACAAAGCACAAGAGCTGCACGCCACAGCTTGGGAGGGTCAGACTGTGCATCAGGAAAAACTTCTTTGCTTAGAGAGTATCACAGCATGGAAGCAGATTACCAAAGAAGTAGTTTCTCTGTCTTTAGAGGTTTCCGGACTCAGCTGGACAAACCCAGGGCTAACCTGACCCAACATGGTGACTAATTCTGCTGTTAGAGGGAAGGAGGCTGGAGCAGACCTCCAGCTGCCCCTCCTAACCAACTTGTCGGCAATTCTATGAATTTGCACACAGGGTCAAGATCGGCAGTCCTTAATGCCATCTCCTTGGCCAATATCCAGTAACAGATGCTTTAGAGGACAACATAGAAAACCCTGATAGAGACTATTATGGAACAATTTGCTTCAAGATAGAAGTTTATTGTAAGCATAATGAATTTCAAAGAATTTATTGTAAATGTAGTTTGTAACAGGAATGTTAAGATGTTGAAAACAGTTTTAGCAGCCTCCTTTCAGTTTAAACACATGAGCATTCCCAAGCAAGAGTTTCCAGGAAAAAAAAGGCTTTAAACTTGAAATCCTGGTCTTAAACTCTCCACCAGGAATAAATGTTCTGATTCAGCTGATTCACTTAAAGAAAAAACAAAGGCTTCCATTACAATCGAGCCCTTAAGTAGCATTTAGTAGCAATTAGAAAATTATTGCCACATCACAATCCTAGGAGTATGCCCTGAGGGAAAAGCTTTTGACAGAAGACGACTATTCCTCTGATCTTGCTGCCAAAAGGGGTAGCACTACTTTCTTATTCACATGGGAGAAAATTGTTCTGGCCCATGAATGGTAAGCTTTTGCACTTAAAGTCTAATACCTGCCTATCTGTCTAGCCAGATATTTAAAAATATGTAATACCACTTTGGAAGACAATCGCTTCAGGAAAGGTATTTTAACTAATAAAACTTTTCTCAGTTTGTGTTTCTCATTGCTCCATCATGGAGCTTTAGGAAATGGTTTTGTAAATATCACAGCCAAATTCCATCACTAATTCTACGTATATACAGTTCTAAAAGCCGTAGATGAAAGTAGATTTGGCCACAGAAAAGGGTAACATAGTCACATGTTTCTAATTGTAGCTCAGAGAAACCCAGAGAGAAAATAGATTATTCACACTTCTATATTCTAAATATTCCCACAGTCAGAAATATCTCAGTTTGGTTCATCTTCCTCTAATTTTTCTCATTTTCAAATCCTGTTGGAAGACAGATACTGTTAAAAAAAAAAAAAAAAAAAGGATTTGTGATCACCTACTTGCAACTACAGGTGTATTAAATGTCCCTATAAAACAGACAATTTAAGAGACTGGAGACCACAATTAATGAATTCATAAAAAACCCTTTGAAAATATTATCTTGTTTTGCTATTACCTTTTTTTTTTTTTTTTTTTTTTTCTTTTTTTTTTTTTTTTTTTTTTTTTAATGGGCAAACAAAGTGCATGTGACCTCCTAGAATCAAACAGGAAATGAGTAACCATTTCTGGAACAGAGCACAAAAAGGTCTCTTCACACAAAGTGTCCTGGACTCCTCTATCCCCCTACTTGTATATCTGGAAGGATATCTGCTTTTAAAAGAGTGCTTGAAAAGTAGATAGGATTGCACTATTATCAGTTTGTTCTGCATTATATTTTACCCTACTTGCAAGTCATTCAAGGCCTCACAGCTCAGATTTATAGGGGAACTTGTGACAAGAACATTAACACTAATGTTACAAACAGTAAAGCTGAATGTCAGTGTTTCTTTCCAAAATACCATCTTGATGTATTTTCAGCTCTTGGCAGCCTAACAGAAAGAAATAGCTGTATTTCTCTTGAGGTGAACAGTCATTTAAGAGAAAGCGTATGACCGATGCTGTCATTATATTGATTCAATTAACATATATATATACACACACCAGGTAACTCCTGCTTTATGAGCTCGTTTTACAGAAAAGTTGCCAAATAAATCACCATTGTTGAAATGGAATGATTTCTTTGGCCAAAGCCAAGCATCCTTCAACAGAATATTCCCAGTAAAACATGAACTAAGTGTATCACATGCAGTTGCTTAGCAGGACAGAAGATATAATGGAAGCAAATTTCAACCCTTAGTGCAAGATCTGGCTGCTTTCAGGAACTGTTACTGTATTTGAAAGGAGGAAGCAAGGCAGAGCAACTGAGACATGAAAAATATATTTTAGAGTAAAGCAGAAAAAAAAAAAAACAACAAAGGAAGCCATTCTATACTTCAATTCATAAATACCTTTTAAAGTCTCAATTAGAAAATTGTGTTGATGAAAGGAATCTGGCACACATGACAACCAAAACTGGTATTTATACATGTACTTTTGCTTTCTGGCTATTTAAAGGGTCAGTAGGATGTATTGTCACACTCTTCTATCTAGCATCTATTCAAAGGAGAAAAAACAAGTGCTTCAAATGGCAGTGGAGTCCTATTTCTGCAGGCTTTGGCCTCGGTAATCCCAATGACATGTTCTTTAAAGTATTCTTCTCTCCTCTTGTTCTCATTACAAAACCACTAACAATTTAACACTGGTGACTGTTTCCAGAGCCAGAATGGCTTGAGATTGGAGTAGAAGGGGTGGAAGATATCATTTTTAAATACTAGCAGACCTGCATGGTTGGGGCAGCGTCTGTCTGTGTTATGTCTGGCACTAATACATGCTATTAATCATTCACCTTCATAATCACCAAATTCACGCCCTTCGTTTCCTCTCTGCTCTTCTAATGGACTCTTTTTCAATTATGGATCTTCTCTTTATTCACAGAGTACTGCAGCAGCCATAAAACCGAATAGGCTTTGAATTTAAATGTATGAGCTTCTTAAGGAAAATAGACTTTAATTCAGATATATGCCTTTATATCAAGAAACAGACTTCACTACAATTGGGATTAGTGGAGGCCAAGCAGAGCTGGTTTTATGCATACCTAACAGTGTGAGAACAGCAAAATCAACTCCAGGCTCAGTGGGATCTTAAACCTTTCTGTATCTCTTACTTATGCATCAAACCCCAGGAGCACTGCTGTGTGGAATAGCCTGCTTTAGGCAGTTGTGAGGAGGCTGTACAAGTAATACTCCGATAGAGTAATGCAGAACAGCTTCTCCCTTTTCATTTGCTCTTCACTTCTGCCCCTCTGCTTCCTTTTCATCCCAGCCTGGGCATCTGGTCCACAAACCCAATGCTGTGCTGCTCTGTAGCTGCTTCCTGTAGCTTGTGGCACTCATGAAATCTTATGCACATCTGGGTACATATTAATGCTTTTGGCACATTTGTGTGTATGTCATCTCTATGCTTTTGCATGCATAGATGGGAGGTACAAGCCTTGCATTTGGAAAGGAGAAATTCTTTCTGCCACTCCAGTAACAGGAATGTAGCCACCATTTCCATGGTCACACACCAATACTGGATCCATATATCTGTCCTGCTTCATTTGCAACTGCCAACGTGGAATTAAATGATTCAGTGGGGCCTAAGTACCCAGAGTCAGTTTTGGGGAAACGGCAAAAAAGGTAGTATTGAAGGAAGAGACCAGTGCAACCTTCCATAGACATCCCCTTCCAGAAGTCACTTTGTGCATACATCATCTACAGAGTTGTTCAGCCACTGTCATCAGAGAGATACTGCTGACCCAGGATGGGTCCTAATGGCAGAAGAGTTCAATTTTGCCAAAGCTTCTGAGAAGCGTGACAATACTTTGAGACCCCACAACTGTTATCCATCACGGTTCAGGGTCTGGATGTGGCACTAGTATCTGCATTCAGATCTTGAAGCCATTTTGTTTTGCAATTAATCAGTGTTTAAATTAAAAAAAAAAANGTCTGGCAATGAACCTATGACCTATGAGAATCTGTAGTCCATTAGCAATCAGTGACCCATCAAGTTCTCTGTTTTATGATCTTCATTATCTCACAGTTGATTGAACTCATGCAACATGACAATTATTTATTAATTTACTTGAAAAAAATAGGACTTTGGGACTATTTAAAAATAGGACTAACTCTCAGTTATTCTAAGAACTTCATTTTAAGTCTGTCATTCAAAACTGAATAATATAATTCTTTCTAATCTTTGTAATTCTGTGTTCTCTAATGGAAATCTCATTGATTGCCTTATACATGGCTTAGAAGAAAATTTTAACTTGTTCTGGCATTCTGACACTAGAAGTCTTTCTCTGGACACAGTACCTATCCAAGAAAATTCACTTATACGGAAAAATGGACTACACAGGGATCTTTTCTATGACCCTGTGTTCTTCAACTACATCTTCTTCCTGAATGTAAAGATTAGCCTTAAAGCATCTGCATAGCTCTTTGCCCTCTTCCCTCCCTGAAAAGGAAACTGTCACTTCCAACTATTTCAGAATGGTAATTCTGTAAAACAGCCATGCTACAACTGTGCAACAATGCATAGTTTATTCTGGGTGGCTTTGGAATTGCCTCTGACTCCTGGTCATTTCCCAATAATTACTGATAATTACACCACTCAAAACAAAATGAAACACAACAGACTCTTTCAAAGCTGTGGAAACAAAGTTTGTCCAGAAGCTGACCTTCCCGTTTGGAGGTGAGAGGAAGTGTGCACGGAATTATATAGGCCTGATGAGTTGCTTTCTAACTCATTTTGATAGAAATCAACAAGCATAGGCAGGAGGAAAACCAAGGCAGTAGCTTTAAGGAGCCCCAGGCAGCAAGCTACGTGCAGGCTTAGGTTTATTCAGTGGCTTTAGGAGCTGTCAGTGTTCTGTCTCGCCTGTTATCTTAATATACTGCAACAATGGCAATGATAAACAACATACATTTAATATAAACCCTTCTTTGCTTGTTTATAGAAAGAGTTTCTTTGGTCAGCATATAAATGTCTTTGAGGTCCTTTTAAGGCTCATTGCCAGAGGAAAAAAAGGGAAAAAAAAGGCTGCTGGGGGAGCTGAGGAAGACCTGCCAAGTCTCACTTATACAGCAAAACAGTTTTTATGGCATTTCTCCGTTTTTCTGCAGACTAGTTTTACAGCATGTTTCAGCAAGACACTTAAAATCTCACCCATCCTAAGTTTCAGTCATCTTCATTTAAATTGTCCTGGCAGAAGCAAGGGCCTTGTAACTGCTTTTGAACCACAGTGCAAGAGTTTTGGCAGAAAGACCTTGGATTCGTGATGCTGCTTTTGCATCCATATAAGAGCTGATGCACAAAACAGCCTTGGAGTTATGACACTGTTTTCATCGCAGGGTACATGTACAGGCACCAGTGGGCCTTGGAGCAGTGACATTTGGGCAGGCATTCCGATGCTATATTTCCTTCAGCACAAGAAGTGATGGACAGAGAGGCCTTGGATGTCAGACAGTACACACACAGCAGTGTTTATGTGCATCATTCACACGCACAAGCATTCCATGAGCCAGTGGGGTCCCGCAGTTCCCTCAAACATTTAAAAAGCAAATAACAATCCATTTTCATATGAAGGCTGTATGGATAACTTTGAGATATCGCTATACCACCTTTAAAGGCAATAGAAAGCAACCAGCTGAATTCCTCAGCTTTTCAAAAATAGCTCCACAGCTGGTTATATTCATTTGTTTTCCTTTTGGCATTCCTTCCCTGGATTCAGTAAGCATGATCAGCTGCTATCCGCTGGAAGCACTATAGAAACAGATCTATTATTATTATTATTTATCATTCGCAAATACCGACAATGTGCTGCATCGCAGTTTGTCATACAGAGAGCAGATGGTTTATTATGAGGTTAACGTTCTGGAGCTCCAGAGATACCGCATCTGATTTGCCAACCCCATTACTCTCGCAGACGCTGTGGAATAACTGATGAAGACAGGATTCAGCATTGTCAATACTTACAATTTTACTGTGTCCCACAATGGCTGAGCAATATTTTAATACCTCTGTAGAAGCTATGCTGTTCCTCAAACAGAAGACATGAGGCAGAAATGATTAAATGGGGATCTTTGGTTTGGCTTATGCAGAAGCTCAGAGAAGATTACAGTGATAGTCTTTTCTGGTTTTAAACACACAACCATCACTTTAATGTTTTTTCTGACTCTGAGAATTCTAAACTTCTGAGAACATAGAATTTTTCATTACAGAAATATCTAGCTCTTCCAGTTGTAGCACAGATGTGGAAATAAAAACCTCAGAGCCACCAAAGGATGTTCACATACCTGCAAATCCTCTACAACACATGCAAAGTTAATTTTAATGCAATTATTATAAAACTAAATTGGTGTGGGGAAAATCTCACACATAGCTGTGCCTGACCATATAACTGTGTATTAGGTATTAATTCCACTTAAGCCAAAAGAATTAAATGTCTATGAAACAAGGACAAATCAGTCTCAATAGATACACTCAAGAGAGTCAAATGTAGTAATGAAAAAATTTTCCTGACAGTTAGCAGAGCAGTAATTTTAGGCAGGATTCAGCTGGTTTGCCAACCCAGTAGATTTTAGCTCATATTTCATATTTAATCAGTGGTGGAAGACTAAAGGAGCCTGTAAATGGATGCTGAGGTATGGTGCATAGCCATCCACTAGAGAAGGTGGAATAAAGAGAATACACCAACAGGAATTACATTTGATCAGGCAGCACTGTCCACCACAAAGACCAATGAAACCATTAGAAATGAAGCAAGAAAAGAGATGTCTTCTCCATAAGGCTCCAAGAAATATTTACTGAGTGTAAGTATAAAATTCATGGTATGGACTGCCAAAATATCAGCTGTGATCCAGCACCTGGATTTCTCCTACCTAACTTGAGTAGGTTAATGTTCCTTTCTTAGCCAACAACAAGAAATAGTCATCTCAAGCCACCAGACACTTACATTGAATTTTGCAGTTTTATTTTTCTGTGTTAGACTGTAGACTGTAGCTAGGCTGTAGCTAAGTGATAAAGAGTGTAAATCATTATGGTTCAAAATCTAAAATTAGCTGACAAATCCTCCAATACTGCTATCCCTGATTTTACGTAACATCTAATGCTTTCAAAGAAGAATTGGAGGATAATATCAGTGGCAGAAAAGAGTTCATACACTGAAGGAACATTGGAGAATAAGTGCAATGCTGGCCTCTAAAGCCTGCCACTTTCCCTATGAAAAGTTCATGGAAACTGAGCTGCTGTAGGCAATTGTGACCAGAAGTATTTGGGGACCAGAATAAAAGGATGAAGTGAAGCAGGGCAAGACTGTAAGCTGCTTGAGGGGACTCTGTTGCTGTGTTGCTTTCTTGCTTTTCATTTTTATTTTCACTATTTTGGCATTAATTTAAGAAACTTTCCTGAAAGAGGTATGATTTGGGTAGCTGCAGTCAAGATCTTTTGAAAACAAGGTGAAACAGATGAACAGTATGTAAAACAAAGCCCGTGGTTAAAAAATGAAAACAATGAAAAACACAGATATGTGTAGAATACTAGTGATAATTAACTGTAATGAAAAGTAACGATTTTGACATTCATGTGAAAAAACTTCAATGCAAAGTGATTTTAAAGAATAAAAACCAACCAAACAACCAATCCCCAAAACAAACAAATGAACAAACAAAAACAATCCAAAGAGAAAAACAAATAACAAACACTTGATTGTTTTAACTAGAAAAAGAGATTTTCAGTCTTTAAAAACTCCTATTTTCCTCAAGGCTGAGATATTATTCATAATGAAGACATGACTGAAACATTTAAAAACAAATGACTACCTTATCTGAGATGGATTTTACTTCAGAGGGAAAAAGAAGAAAAAAAGACCTCTCATTTTCAGGGTTGTCAGAAAAGAAAGCCCAATCCACAAGAAAGTAAGGTATAAGAGGTTAACTTATTTAGGCAGACATCAGTGAACTGGAGGAATAATGGTTTCCTGTGTTTGGTAGTATCGCATCAACCCTGAGCAATATACTTTTGAATAAGTTAGAGAAGATCATAGAATAGAATCATAGAATCATCTAGGTTGGAAAAGACCTTCAAGATCATCAAGTCCAATCACCAACCTGACCTCCCAAGTCCCTTAGTGCCACATCCATGCATCTCTTAAACACCTCCTCTTAAATACCATCCAGGGATGGGGACTCCACCACTTCCCTGGGCAGCCCATTCCAATGCCTAAACACACCCTCCTGAAGAAATTCTTCATAATGACCAATCTAAACCTCCCCTGGCGCAACTTGAGACTGTTTCCTCATGTCCTATCATTTGTCACCTGAGAAAAGAGACCAACACCCTCCTCACTGCAACCTCCTTTCAGGTAGTTGTAGAGAACAAAGAGGACTCCCATCAGCCTCCTCTTCTCCAGACTAAGCAAGCCCAATTCCCTCAGTCACTCCTCATAACTCTTGTTTTCTAGTCCTTTCACCAGCTTCATTGCTCTTCTCTAGACATGCTTGAGCAACTCAATATCCTTCTGTACTGGGTCTGGCCGGGATAGAGTTAACTTTCCCTGCAGCAGCCCTTGTAGCTAGAACAGCGCTGGTATCACACCACTGTTTTGGCTACTGCCGAGCAGTGCTGGCACAGCACCAAGGCTCTCTCCAGACCACCCCCGCAAAAGCCAGTAGGTGGTGGGGGTGGGCAAGAAGTGGGGAGGGGACATCACCAGGGCAGCTGACCTAAACCAACCAAAGGGATATTCCATACCATGTGATGTCACACTCAGTGATAAAAGCTGGGAAAAGGAAGGAGAAGGGGGGGGCTCTCGATGTGAAGACGTCTGTCCTTCCGATCAACCACTGCGGGTATTGAGGTTCTGTGTCCCAGGACGTGGCCGGGCATCGCTCATTGGTGGGAGAATCACTTGTTTTCTTTTTTTCCTCTGTGCTTGCGCACAGGCTTTGCTTGTACATTTATATATATATATTTGTTGTTGTTTTTTTTCTTCCTCTTCTCTAATTAAACTATCGTTATCTCAACCTGTGAGTTTTTTCTCCCCCTCTTCCTTTGAGGAGGGGGAGTGAGAGAGCGGTTGTGGTGGAGTTCAGCTGCCCAGCAGGGTAAAACCACCACACCTTCTTGTAGTGAGGGGCCCCAAACTGAACACAATATTCGAGGTGTGCTCTTACCAGCTGCATACAAGAGGACAATCACTTCCCTAGTCCTGCTGGCCACACTATTTCTGATGCAGCTCAGGATGCCATTGGCCTTCTTGGCCACCTCAGCACACAGCTGGCTCACGTTCAGCCAGCTGTCAAACAGCACCCCCAGGTCCTTTTCTGCTGGGCAAATTTCCAGCCACTCTTTCCCAAATCTATACCACTGCATGGGGTTGTTATGACCCAAGTGCAGGACCTACCACTTAGCCTTGTTACATGCCATGCGATTGGACTCAGCCCATAAATCTAGCCTATGCAGATCCATCTGTAGAGCCTTCCTACATTCAAGCAGTTGACAGTTCTGCCTAACTTGGTGTTGTATGCAGACTTACTGAGGGTGCAATCAATCCCCTCATCCAGATCATTGATAAAAATGTTAAACAAAACTGGCCCCGATACTGAGCCTTGGAGAATACCACTTGTGACCAGCTGTCATCTGGATTTAGCTCCATTCACAATGACTCTTTGGGCCCAGCCATCCAGCCAGTTCTGTGTGATGTGATGGTATCTCCACCATCACAGGCAAACATGTCACTTATAGACTATTCATAAATACTTCAGTCTTCATTTCAAACCAAGTTTAGGAATTTTCTCCTACTATTGCACTATTGAAAGGCACCCCAGAACCTCATTCCCCTGCTCACTCTTCAGTTTTCTCCTGTTATCCTGCCTAAACATACTTTGTGAGGCGCCTTGCTCACTTCTTGTGGAAACAGCTAGCCCTTGGATTAGTACCTCTTCTTTCTTCACATTGTTTGGCATACAAAAGCATTAAAAAAATGGGAATGTTCATATTGGTCCAAAGTTCTTCACCCAGAGAACCATACACCTGTCCAAGCCATGAGCAGCCAGTTTATCCAGGAGAATACTGTGGGAAACAATGTCAAACACTTTATTAAAATCCAGGTAAACAACATCCACAGCTTTTCCCTCATCTACAAGTGGGTCATCCTATCACAGGAGATCAGGTTAGTCAGGCAGGACCTGCCTTTCATAAACCCATTCTGGCTGCTCCTGATCACTCAATTGTACTGTATGTGCCATGTGATGACACACAGATGTTTTTTGGTAAGGAACAACTGGATGTTCTTGCCTATGGCAACAGTGAAGAAGCAACTACTGTAAAAATATTGTCTTGCAAGGATAGATGACATGGGTATGGATGAGTTTTCAACAATGTTGTGCATCTCCATGAAATAATTCCTGGTTTTCATTGCTAGTAGCAGCTACAAAGAAACTGGGCATTTTAAGCTGGACTAATAGCAGTATAAATGTTGTATATAAAAATGTAAACCGAGGCAAGGAGCACAGTGCATTTAATTTCTAGGATAGGAAAAATAAGCCATGTTTCCCAGGCAGAGTTTGGCAGTGAGGAGGTACAATTCTATAAAAGAGGGTGGGGCAGAATATATGCTCACCCTCAGGATATAAAGACCCTCAACATTTACACTGAAACCTCACACAGCTGTAGAAGAGAGATGCCCAAAGTCATGGGATGCTAATGATGCAGACAAGTAGGACGTTTCTAGAGGATAAGGGATCTTGGCATTGGGAACCACGTAGCAGGGAAACATGCGTACATACAGGAGAGGAGCAGGAAACAGGATGTTTTGAAGGAAACAGAGGAAGGAAACTGAGAGACAGAGAAACAAGGGGAGGAGAAGAAGAGAAAAAAAAGTGGATGGGGGAAGAGATGAAATTGGGAAATGGCTTTATTAACTATTATGAGATCTGCTTTATTGGCAGTTTAATAGAAGTGATTTTTTGTTGTTGTTTTTGTTGTTCTTACAGTTCCATTTAAATTACTGCTAAAGTCACCCCAGGAATGTAAAAATGGAAGTTTCCCAAGACAGTTTCCCAATTAAGTAGTAACTGAATTTAAGAAACCATTATGAAACCCTTGTATTCAGTATTCTGAGGGCTTCTGAAGTCATTTAAATAAATAAGGTAGGCTTACACTTGTGCTTCATACTAGTGTGTATTTTTCCTTGCAATTACTGTTACTCTATGCACAGAGACCCATGGCTTTATGATAATGTCAGATATTCTGGATGGATTGATAGGGTGCAAACGTGTTTGTTTTCTAAACAGAATTTGTCACCAAAGACTTCTTTAAAAAATAAGGCTGTGAGTAAAATAATTTACTTTGTTTAACAGGCAACAGTTTGAAATGTCAGAAACCTATTCAATAACTGTTTCAACGGGGTCTAAGGCAAGATGTTATGTCTCTGTCATATGCTCACAAAGCAGTAATATTAGCCTAGCCCTTTCATTAAAAATTGAAAATAACAGTTTTAACTTCCCCCACCTGTCCTGGGCACAGTAACCAGCCCATCAGCTCTGTGCAGAGTGACTCACAGAGCATGTGGTCCTCCAGCTGAAATGCGATGGCTCAGATGTTGCATCTACTTCACAGTCCCTTTGCCTCCTCCAGGGCGTGGGTATATGTGTATACGAAAACATACCAGGACAAAATATCATATGGTCATACTGAATCACTCCTGCTCTTTTCTCACACAGTTGAACATCCTGACACATCGTAAACTCGGCTGAATGGGTGCCAGGCCACAGCAATCTTCTTCTCCTGCAGCATTGACATTTTGCTATGAACACCCTAACTATCACAGTGGAGACTGGAAAAGGGTTACCAAGCAGTTTCCCGAGTTTTTATTTTCCTGATCACTTAGGATAACTTAACTTGGTATTTCTATAGACTATGAATTACCAGATTGGAGTTATACTGACCTAAGATACTTCAGGCTTAAAAGCTTTATTTTTACTTTGGTCTTGTCGTAAGTTAGGAGCTTATTGTACATATTCCCCCAGCAATGATGAAAGAGAAGATGGGACAAATATGCTCTCAGACTTGTACTAGCATCATCCTATTGTTGCTAAGATGTTGCCAAGGACAATTTTTTTCCCCATAGTCTGAACTGATTTTCATAGCCCCAGAACATATGCAAAGGATGAGAGAAACCTTTATGTAGCATAAATACCCTTCCTCTGTTTTGTGGTAGTAATGCATCATAAAAATAGTTATGACTTGGAAATCTCAGGTTCCCCCTGGTTTTATTAGCTTTCTTTTAACGATTAAAGGTTAATGCAACTTCAAAGGTGGAACTTAGAGCAACTGAGCCCAGCTTCATGCATACAGCTCTATATTCCAATTAGCGATGGGCTGCTGAAGGTTCAGGTTTCTGTTTAGGATACAGGACTAGAAGAAACCTTGCAGTGCATCTCCACCATCACAGGCAAACATGTCACTTATAGACTATTCATAAATACTTCAGTCTTCATTTCAAACCAAGTTTAGAAATTTTCTCCTATTATTACACTCTTAAGAGGCACCCCAGAAACCTCATTCCCCTGCTCACTCTTCAGTTTTCTCCTGTTATCCTGCCTAAACATACTTTGTGAGGCGCCTTGCTCACTTCTTGTGGAAACAGCTAGCCCTTGGATTAGTACCTCTTCTTTCTTCACATTGTTTGGCCTACAAAAGCATAAACAAATTTGGAATGTTTATATTGGTCCAAAGAAAAAGGCATATAAGATATCTTACTTTGAAAAGACGAACAAAAGGTGCATAAAGAGACAATATGAGGGAGAAGTATAGCTGGCTTCTCAAGTATTTCTCAGTTTCGGGCAACCAAGCATTTTAAATTGGAGTTGGGGACAGCATACAGACTACTGTGATTAATAGCCCCTCTGCTATGAATCTGTTGAGTCCTTTGTGAAATCAGTGATAATTTTAGCTTCCACAACATCCTGTGGCAATGAATTCCACAAAGTAATTATGCACTGTAAGGAAAAGCACTTCTTTTGTTAGTCTTAAAAGTCCTGGTCATCTCTAGTTCTCTTAAAAATAACAGTGGGCAGTGATTCCCTAGAAAACTTTCTGTATCTTTTATGATTTGACAGATAACAATCAAATGGGTAGACCCCAAATTATAGATAGATAGCAGGACAGATCCTGCTTTCAAGCATTTATTTGCAAAGCTGATCAGTTCTAGTTTTTCCTGAAAAGTTGCACCCATTTTGTCATCTGATAGATGGAATCACTGCAACTACACATTGGAGTCACAGTGGTTTACCATAACTCCCACCACTGTGAAATGGATTTTTATCCAGTTTCTGTTTTGTTCTTATTCTTTTCTTAATAATCCTAACATTTTTTCAGTGTCACAAGCTACTGAACAGAAGTTTTCAGGGAACCATCTACATACAGTTATTAAGATCTCTTTCCTGCATAACAGTGGTTACCTTAGATTCCAATATTCTGTATATATAACTAGCTGTCGGGGGAGGGGGTCTATAAGCCTTACTTTGTCTTTATTGACAACTAATTTCATCTGCCACCTTATTGTTCAACTCAGTGTTGTGAGATCCTTCTGCAGCTCTTCACAGTCAGGTTTGAGTACCCTGAGAAATTTTGTTTCATAAGGATACTTTACCACTTCATTATTCAATATCATTTTTAGATCACTTATGAATACATTAAACAGAACATATCCTAGCAGAGATCCTGGGAGACTCACTTGATAATCTCCCTCCATTTATTCCTACCTTTGTTTCCTAATTATTAATCAGTTACTAATTCTGCAAGAAGACCTTTCCTCTGATCCTATGACAGCTTGATTTTCTTTAATTTAGTCTTCAGTGATGGTCCATGTCAAAATCTTTCAGGAATTTCAAGCATACTGTATCAGCTACTTCATATGTTCATTTACTTCCCTCTACAAAAAACTTCCCGAATCTTCCCAACTATACAGAAGTGAGATCCAGTCTGCTTAAATACTGTGTTTAAAACATAAGTCGCAAACAGTGATTCAGTTTTCTACTTTCAACCTAATGCTAAAGAATTATCCTGAATTATCAGAAATGTTCCTTGGTTGCTTAACTTTAGTCATAGTTACATAGCCAGAAGAGCATTTCCCAGCTGGGTATTTCCATGTCACAGCTACAGCCCTGCTGCATCCAATTTTGATAGTACAATTCACATAAACTAGTTGACAAATTACTCACCCAGGGTGCAGAAAAAAATAAGTATGAGGCATCCTGCAGTCTTGAGAAGGACAGAGCCAGGTTCATGCATCAACCACTAGATGATGCCATATCCTGTGCACAAACATGTTTAGGACCTCTCATCTTTCCTTTCAAAACTTCTGTTGCATAGGCATTTATGCAAGAATCTTGGGTTGAGGAGAGAAAGAAACAAGAAAAATAATTTTAATCCAGTTGCTAGTGCTAAGTAAATATAGGAGAAGACTTGGGACTCTCAGTGTCCCTGTGATGCTCTCAGTCTTCCCTTATTTTTGAAAATAAATTCAAGGTCTTTTCCATCTTCTTTAAAATATGTTTTCTGTCTCCCCCATGGTCATCATCTTCTCTTGTTGCTTGTCAACCATGACAGATTAGTGTATTCTGGATGAGATCTTAACAGTGCTTTTGCAAAGGTATTATAGCTTCCTTATCTGTACGGGGATTATCCACCCTGTTACAAGCTAGGATCACATTTGCTTTTGTTCATTGTTTTTTTTCATGACAAGCATGTAACAATTGATCAGTGAGCATATAATTGAACAATTCATCCAAGCGATTCTCTTCTTGTTATTTTCAATTTACTTATTACATCAATTCATGTAACTGACCTTGCTTTTCCTTGTAGTATAATTCAAGTAATTTCATTTATTACAGCTTTCATGCTCAATTAATGTTTCCTCATTTATTTGTACTGATGTCTCTTAACTTTTTGTAATAATGTAATTAATTTGCATATTCCTTCTTTTAGCATTCAGGTCATTAATGACCTTTCAAAAAAGATGACCCCAAGGCCAATCACTAAGAAACTCCTCCAGAAATCTTATTCCACACTTATAACTCTCTCCAGTGTTTACTGACTCCCATTACCCGTCTTACAACCCTTGTGTTAATATTATCATTTCTACCTTTCACAATTTTCTGAACATCAAGATACCAATGAAATCCATATATTCTGATTCCATACCTTTATACCAATCAATCATCCTGAAAAAAAAAATCTATATTTTTGTTTGAACCTCATTTCTTTCCCCACTTCATAGAATGTTTACTTTTTTTTTTTTCCATTCATATGGCTGAAAAGCCTTCTGCTATTTGTTTTAACTTTCTTTGCAATGACAAGCTGAATTAGTCTTCTGGCAAGAGTTTTGGACTTTATTCTTAAATTTCATGTTCTCCAAGATGTAGCTTTCATGATTTTTCCACTCCTTATAGAGTCTTATTATTCCTACATCCTTCTTATGTGCTTATTCATTTAATTATAAATGGAGCCTTCCCAGTTGTTTTCAAACTTTATTTAAAATTCCTCCCATCCTTAAAAATTCCTGACAGTTTATAGATTGAAAGAAATTTCAGTCGGCTTTACATAAAAGTTCCTAATTTCTTCAGGTCAGTTGATTTCACTGTTTAAGTCTCTTAATTTTTCATATTTGTCCTCTCAGATAGGAATCTCAATATCTTTTTGTATATTCTTCAGTGTAATTTAATTGGAATCAGCTTGTTGTCACTTAATTCAAGTTATTTTCAATGGTCAGGTCTTCTATAACATCCTTGGTTTACCAAAGCAGATTCAAAAACAGATTTATTCCCTATGCTGTCACGACACCAATGAGATGTAAAGCTATCTACTAATACATCCAGGAATAGCTGAGTTCTACCAAAATTATTTACTCAAGTTTTTCAGTTAGTTGCATTGTTGAGAAATTATTCACTTATTACTCATTTTATAGTTGGGAAATTTTCCCACAATGACATAATTCCCAATAGTATTTATTACTGTAACAATTTCAAGACATTTCTCTGCCCATATCCAATGCTGATCTTGGGAATCTATAGCAGATTCTTAATAGCACCTCTAGAAAACCTGTTTTAGGGAACCTTCAAAGCAATTTTGACCCAAATTGTCTGTGAGTCCTTTTTTTATTTTTTTAGTTGGTGTTTTACTGACATGGAATGCCGCTTTACAGCTTTTAATTTTATTTATGTCCTACCCAAATTACACTTTTCAGTGTCCTTCAATATATTTACTAATGATGCTATTTCATGTTTTTAAATCCTTATAATTATTATTTTATTATCCAGACATCACCATCTTATTGCCCAGACTCCTTGCTTTAATAGGGGAATATTTACATTTCTTTTATATTTCACTCTTCTTATTGAATCTTCAGACTGCAGTTCCTAGAAGTATCAACACTTCTTTTCCTGTCAGTACTCTGATGATCTAGCATGCTTTTGCTCATCATGAAGATTTTTGTCATCAGTTGTGCAATGGGATAATATCTGCTGCCCATCTCCAAGACTGTCCCTTCTATGTTCCAAACACAATAGAGGTAAGCCAATAGAAATAAACTTTTCTTTGGAAATTCAGTGCAGCTTGGACTGTTGGGAGAACCAGGCAGGCTCCAAGGAAGAAGACATGAAAGGCACTTGAAGGAGAAGGAAAGCACTGGAACGGCCTCAGTGATATGGAAATGGAGTGGAATGGGCAAAATGGACCATGATACCAAGGGTGAGTGAGGAGTGTGGCACTAAAAGAGAAAAAAAGAAAGAAAAATAAGACTGAAATGAAGTGTTAGGGAGAATAGGATTGGAATTATGAAAAGGAGAGACAAGTAGCTTGGGACTGCTGTAAAGAGACAGTTTGATGGAAAAGAGGAAGCAATGGAGCAATGAGACTAAAACAGAAAACTTGGATTCCTGTACTTCCTCATTCCTCTGTTCTGGGTAAATATCTTCCAAGCTTACTGAAGAGTGTTCTCCACTGGCTGGCCCACAAGCAGAATGACAATCTGTGAGCTGATTAGCTATATGACATCCAGTTTAAATTTTTTTTTTTTTTAATAGAAAACTTCTTCTTGTTATTATCATGTTGGGAAGTTAAGAATTTGGGAAGCTTTACACTGTAACTCTTGACATTAAAAAAACATTGAGACAAACATTTATCAAGTAAAGATCTGCCATCTATAGATGCAACCTGTGCATGTTGTTAAAGCTTTAAGTCATGCAATTGTTTACCATGTTTCCTAGGACTGAATGATTGCCATTATTCCATGTAGATTTATGCAGACTTAAAGTGACAGGTTTCTCTCTCATTTTCAGTTTTTCTCTCTCAAATATATATACACATAAATGTGCATATACATATTCCTTTCTGGTGCTGGGTGCAATTCCAACTTGTTTCTCTGATAAATAAAGCAGACATTTTACTTCAGACGAAAAAAAACATTCATCACTTTACAGTAGTCACTATAAGATTGACGATACTTAGTTCGTGTCCCTTTAATGCAGACACAGCATGAACTTCCTTTGGATTTTAGTGGGAGTTGATATAGATTGAAGTCACCATGTCCTTTGTGTTGCATAGCTTACTTTCAAAATTACTGATTTTAACTGAACAATGGTGATGGTAATTCCTATGACTAGTTATGGCAAATGTATTTATAAGGATAAAAAAGGGGCTCTCATCTCCTCTACAGGTCTACCTAACTCTGCCATTTAAGAATGCCAGAAAATCCATCAGATTAAAAACATTGACATTGTCAGGCTCATGAGGCAAAATGATCAGAACAACAAACTTTATGCAGAGGTGACTGAATGTCATTTTGTATCAGAATCATTCTCTTCTGTATCACAGACCTAAGACAGGATTATGTGTAAAGACTAGTTTTTTTCTTTTACATTTTAATTTTTACATTTAAAAATGTTTTAATTTGCATTTAAAATTTTATTTTAATGGAGTAATATTCATCTGATCTGATAATAACTGTCTAAAAGCAAGTTGAGAAGTCTAAGCTAGTTATCTTGGCTCCTTGTTCTAGAAAAGGGAGCTGTAGACACTTCTAGAAAGCTTTCATTCCTGCTAAGACAAATGTCAAAGATAAGGGGATAGAAACTTTCTGGAGATGTTGACTTCTGGTCAACAGAATGACGGTCCTGCACCTGGGAAGGGGCAACCCTGGCTGTATGTACAGGCTGGGCGACGAGACGCTGGAGAGCAGCCCGCAGAGAGGGATCTGGGGGTTTTGGTTGATAGCAAGCTGAATATGAGGCAGCAGTGTGCCCTGGCAGCCAGGAGGGCCAACTGTACCCTGGGGTGCATCAAGCACGGCATTGCTAGTCGGTCAAGGGAGGTGATTGTCCCGCTCTGCTCTGTGCTGGTGCGGCCTCACCTCGAGTGCTGTGTGCAGTTCTGGGCACCACAGTACAACAAGGACGTGAAACTATTGGAGAGTGTCCAGAGAAGGGCTACCAAGATGGTGAACAGCCTGGAGGGGAAGACGTACGAGGAGAGGCTGAGGTCACTTGGTTTGTTCAGCCTGGAAAAGAGGAGGCTGAGGGGAGACCTCATTGCGGTCTACAGCTTCCTCACGAGGGGGAGCGGAGGGGCAGGCGCTGACCTATTCTCTTTAGTGACCAGCGACAGGACCCAAGGGAATGGAGTCAAGCTGCGACACGGCAGGTTCAGGCTGGATATCAGGAAGAGGTTCTTCACTGAGAGGGTGGTTGCACACAGGAACAGGCTCCCCAGGGACGTAGTCACGGCACCAAACCTATCGGACTTTAAGAAGCGCTTGGACTGTGCTCTTAGTCATATGGTCTGAATTTTTGGGCAGACCTGTGTAGTGCCAGGAGTTGGACTCGATGATCCTTATGGGTCCCTTCCAACTTGGGATATTCTATGATTCTGTGATTCTATGATTCTGTCTGTTAAGTGTAGAGGGAGCCCAAGTGATCAGGATTAGATCACATCCTTCTTTTAGAGAGAAAAGTAGTTTGACAATTTCTTCCTTTGTGTTGTCAGATATTCCCTCAAAATTGATATTTTTGTATCATAAGTTATGTTTCAAGACTGTAATTCACAGAAACCTATCACAGGCTACTGATCAGAATCATATGTATGCCAGTATTATAACACCCTCACTTTTCAGATAAAGCATAATTGTATCAGAATCAGAGAGTCAAAAAGAATAAAACTCCAAAATGAAATACATTTCGCTGGTGATAAATCCAGGTCTCCTACTTTCAAGAGGAAACACTTGTGTGACTGCTGTTGTGTTCACCATAAAGTGCAATACGTGTGTCTATTTCTTTCATTTTGATTCCTCAGAAACTTATGGTAGTCAACAACTCATCCAAACAGTGATGACTGGTGGAGAGCATGTGCTACAGGAACCTTGTTTTATTATAGGGGGGTTGCAAAACAAACAAACAAACAAATCCTTTTTTTCCCAGGTGATTATAGCCTCTATATTTTTAACAGTTTACTATTGCATTTCTTCAAACAAACAAGATTTTCTTATATAATTTTGTATTCTTTCATGTCTTTCTCCTTTTTTATGCCTTGCATCTTCATCTGCTGCTTTCTAATTGCTAGGGAAGGCGGACAAGATGCCCCATTGGGAACAGATGGCTTTCTGGAAATCTACCAACAAGGACTACTCCTGGAATAGATTTCATCTGCAGGCCCCACACAGAGGTAATATATGATACCTACAAATAGATAGTGCTCCAAAGGCTTAGGAAGGAAAAAAATATATCCTGCTGGAGTTCTTAAGCCTGTTATGACCACAACTTGTCAACAGAAAGGCATAAAATTGAATCCTATATATAGCATTCAATTTTTGAAGTTAATTTTCTGTAGTTCCATATCAATCCCTATTCAACAGCTATGCTTAAAATACATTGTTTCTAAATGGCTGCATTTCTTTTTTTCAAAGGTGAATTTAGTACAAAATTTGAAATCAGCTATAATGTTATCCTACTTTACAACAATGGTGTGGGATGTAAATTAATATATGAAAATAATGTTAAAATCTTCACAAGAGTAAGAGTAAATAACATAGGAGCAAATATGTTGGTTTACAGTAAGTGTGAAGAGTTGTCTTAGTCAATGTTGTTTTTCTCTTCTGTGTTCTTCACCTTTACTTTACTTTCTTTCATCATAGATAGGAGAGATATTATTTGTAACATTTTATAAAATACATATTTGTTTTGGTTTGGTTTTCCTCAATCTAAAATAAAATTGATGGTAACCATATTGTATACGTCTGTTCTGTGTGTCTGGAAAATATTATTCTGAGGTTATGGATGGGGCTATAAAACAGCGAGATCAGAGATATACTGTTTATGGTAAAAAAATACAAACTACAAATAGTAAAGTGACAACAGTACTCTGTAGCCTCAGGATTCTAACCTCAGCCTTGAAATAATGTGTGGTTTACTTATTGTTCCTGTTCACAAAGCAAAATGAGTATTAGAGAACTTTATTTTTCATTATTTATGAATCAAAAAAATTTTGTTCTGTCTTTTTTGTCTGTGGATAAGACTTAGTGAAAAGGAATCCTAAAAAATCAAATACTGGAATGCGAGTTCCAGAAAGAAAATATGAATATTTACTAATTTTATCGCAGTTTTTAACAATTCAAACATGTTGGTGTTTTGAGAAGGAAAAATGGCTTGACTGCTTTTTGCCCAAATGGGTTTACAACAAGGTTAAAAACGTTATGACCACTTTTGGAAACTTGGAGAGGTTCCAAAGGTTATTTATTATAAAGAGAAACTGCATAAAGCACTTGGAAACAGAATCACAAATGAGATGTGTGTTAGCAATACAAGGGGCTGGGTGGTGGGGAGACAGGAAGATCCATCCTTTAAATAGCGGTAGAAAAAGTGGCATTTACTTTCCTTAGGAACTTTCAGGAGAAATGGCAAACATGGAAGAGTAAGTATTATTCAGAGTGTTTATATTATCTTTCATATATAAACTAGAATATAGCTATTTAGTCTATAAAGGTGAGTGATAATAGAAGTTACATGTCGCCACATGCATATCGAGGGACACTCCTCAATTTTTGAGGCAATCTTCAGACATGTTTACCTACCTGCTATTTGATTAAAGCTCATTCTGTTCTTGAGATAAGAAGTTCTGAATTGAGGAAGAAGCTGCCAAAGTCTGCAAACAAGTCACATGCACGAAGCCATGTGGTGATTGGTGTTATGGATACAGAAAAGGGCCAGAATTTTGTGTGTTGACACTGGTTGCTTTAGCTTGTGTCAGTTGCTAATAGCTCCAAGGAGCTGGTAACATGACCAAAACCACCAAAGACATTAGAGAACACCCATTAGGAGAAAGGTTGTCCATGTCCTCAGACTGTTCTTCAACTCCCTTTTCCAGTGATGGTAAGATCTGGAGTGGAAAATGCAAGCAATTTTACACAAATAGCTTTCTCCACAAAAGCTGTATCAGCTGAGGCTTTTTTGTCAGTGAAATGTTCACTTAATCAGTCATGCCTTTCAGCTCTATTGACCTCAGCTACATTTGAGTCACCAGTCTAGAGGTGAAAAGCTCTTGCCAGCAATTTATTCCTCCAACAAGATTATAATCTTGAAACTGAAGCAAGGCTATGTTGCTGCATTTCCTTGTCTCTTTACTATCTCTGTCAGGAAAAGAGGATTGATATCATTCCATTTCCTTTTATTATAGCTTTTGTCACAGGAGGAAGTGAAATCTTTGCTCTTAACACTTGGCCAGCAACCATAGCTTTGGGAGGGACACAGTGCTGAATGTGGTAATTAAAATTCAATATAAATATTACAGTTAATATGCATGAACTTGGACATGTTAAACTACAAAGTATATGAGTGATATGTTATTATAATTGACAATACTAAGGACATCATTTTTAACAGTGTCACAGATACTGTTAAGCAGAAACAATGATCAAAATAACTAGTTAATAAACAGGATTATGTAGTAATTTTGCCTGTGGCAGGGAATTTGTCTTGGTAATGTAAGGTATCCCATCTTTTCCCATGTTTTTACACTTCCAATCTAGGTTATAAATTCTGATTTCTAATAAACAGTTGTTAACTCTGAGTTCAACCACTTGGTCTTTAAGGAAGAGCTAGAGACAAAAGTGATCTGGAAAAGATCTTAAAGGTTTTGCAGGTCATAACTTTTAAGTTTCAGCTCTATAAAGAAATTCCTATAGCTTTTACATCTCAACTCAGATTTAACCAAAGTATTAATCTGAGATTCATGTTGGTTGGATTCAAGAAGATTTTTCTAATAACACATTGTTCAGGCTTAGACTTCATTTAAAAAGACTTTGTTGCATATAGACTTAATATGTATGCATTTAATCTGCATCATTTACTTTATATTCCTCTGCATTCACTGTGGAAAATTCCTGATGTAATGCAATTGCTGGGATAATATTATATAGTCATTTAGAGCATTTAAAAGCTTTTAAGGGCTACTGTTAAGTACTGCAACAGAAAAACAAATACAGTGTCTCATTAATCACTCATTGATGGAATAATTAACAAGTAAGTCAATGGAAGAATCAGGTTTCCTGAAGCCCAAAGTTATATTCATTTATATAGTAGGCAATTAATGAAAGTTACTGCCCTGAACTTTAAATGCATACTGTCATTCGAAACAACTTTTTATGAGTGCTATTGTGTAAAATTTAGGAACAAGCATGATATAAAGTCAATTGAACATATGTCCTGTAGTCAAAATGGTAAAAGAGTTTAGTAGCTTTAAGAAAGAAAGAAGAAGTGCAGATTGCTTTTGTTTTCCATGGAATCATTCAAATTATGGTAAACATGATCTATTAGGTTAACTTGTCAGGTAAGATTATTCCAACAATTATTTTCAAGTATGGGTTTAAATGAACTGAGGGAAACCAGATTTTCCTCCACATACCCTACGAAGCTCAACATGCTCCCTACAGTTTCTACAGCCAATGACCTATTCCTTGATTGCCAATGAATCACTGTAGTCTCTTCTGTCATGGAGTTATTTTTATTTTATGACAAGTTGTAGGTATTCAGGACCAGAACATAGACGCAAATCTGGTCACACAAACATAGATCACATTCATAACAAGTATATCTGAGCATAATACTGTCTGCACACCACAACATATGACTGACCATGTGAGACTCACATGACTCAAAATGTCTTTGTTTTATTAAATTTTGTTAAAGTGATATTTCTACCACATGATGAGAAACAGGATGTACTTGAATTCTTCTATGAGAATCTATGTTAACAGTGCAGCACTGAGGGTTACCTCATCGCTTTATAACCAGTTAATCTTTACTGTTAGAATAGTCTTTTTCAAATCCATCCAAGATTTGTCTTTTCCCATTTCTATCATACATATTATTCTCTTTGGCTATTCTTAGCAATTTCTCCAGTATGTTCTCCTCAAATACGTCAAATCCAGAGCATTCAAGAAATTTAACCTTGGGATAAAATCGAGTGCTTAGGCTCTTTCATTCAGTCAGTAGTTTACAACAAGTTAATGTAAATCTTAAACAAAAAAAAAAAAAAAAGAGGCTCTTTGTTTGAATTTCTAAATATCCTGAAGCAAAATGATTTTGAAAATTTACAAGCAAATTCATGGTTACTGCAAAGGACAGTTGAAACTGGCACATATTGTGTCTCTACTATGATATTCACACAATCCTTCATCTCAATCCAGCATAAAATGTTTATTTAGAGTAGCTACAAAATGCAATATTTCCATGTATTTTCTTCCTGATGTAATTTATAGACCACACTCTTCTGTTATTTGAGTTTCATTTCTTTCCCTAAGATTTCACATAAGAATACCTTTCATGAATTGTCAATTACAAAAGTTACCACCATTTATCAAACATGATATTAAAGTAATATGAAGGATATAAATAGTAAGACAATAATTTTTAAAGATGTAAAGATGTTCACAAGACAAAAATATCATATTTTAGTAGATTTGTTGCTTTGCTCTCAGTCCTATGCAAACATTCCAACTTCATTTGGCACTATATAACCATTGTCAACAAGAACTCATCAGCAGTCTTTCATCTAGAGGAAGTTAAACAAGGTTTATTCAATGAAATATGAATGTTGGTGTTAATGAAAATATATCTATTTATCTAACCACAAACATCTTTCACTGTTTTACAAACAATACAAATGTTTCAAAAATTCAGAATTAGAATCTTGAAATGGAGTAAACCAACCTTTTCTGAAAAGGGAATGAACCAAAAAGGAAAAGGGGCTGTGAAAAATTTGAACACAAACTAGAAAAAGGTTACTTCTAAAACAGAGAAAAAACAAATTTATTGCATTTATGTTAGACCAGCTTAAGTTGAAACCCTTTATCCTTCTTTTCTGTATCTAAATATCATCAGTTGTTATTGTCTGAGAAATACTACTTTTTCTGTTATAAATATAAAAATATTCATGGTCAGAGGCCTCTCAGGAAAAAAATGTAAACATAATATAGAATGTTAAAAAAGAAGAACTTATAAAATGAAATTTAATTGAAATATTGGCCTTCCAAAAAGTTTTTTTTTGAAATTTTATTATTTTTTTAGATCATAAAAATAAAAACAGATTTGTTCAAAAAAAGAAAAAAAAAGGAGAAAAGTGTAGCACTCTGGTCCATTCTTTCATACCTTGTATCAGGAAAACACAAGCAACCAGGGACAAATGGCATTATTTTATATTTTAAACTCTTTAATACCTTACAAGTACTATTGTAGCAAAACATTTTTCCAATGTATTTTATTACATTATTTATATTGAGGTATTTAAGTGTATCAGTCTACTATATACAGCTGATTTAATGCTTTCTTGTACTGTGAATATATTTTGTATGCTAGCATGAATGTTACAAGACAGAAATTCTTTCTCGGTAGTAAAACTAAGTCTTTAGCTATTGGCAATCTTCAAAGGAAATTTTGTAGTAAACTTGTGTGAACATACATGTGTGAGCATGCAGAACGTAATGAAATGAAGGTTTAACAGAATATTATACAAAACAGGAACAGCATGGGCTATTTGCTAACAAAATAGTAACAACAAGAAAATAATTTTTAGCTGCTATATGCCGGGGTGTGTTTGTGTGCAACCGCAGCCATTACTTTATAAAGGACTTCGTAACTTTCTCTTACGCCCTTCTTCTGGTTGCTTAGACTGAGGTCTGAGTTGCTACATGTCCATGTATCAGAGTTTGGGGATAGCTACCAACACTATTCAGGTGTTCCTGTTCCAGTCTGCTGTTCTGCTGGCTTGGTACAACCATGTGAATCACCTGTGATTAGCTCAAGAAGGAGGGGAGAGAGGGGAAATATTTTGATTTTGCCTAGGTCAAGATGGATTTATCAGTTTTGGTGGAGATGGAGTCCGCCTGGGTCCATCTTTAATAAGGTAGAAGCCACTTCTGTTCTGCAATATCTGGAGACAATCTAAGCAGTCAGTGCTAATTGGTGCACTTCTACTCATTAAAACAATTAGTTAAGCCATCCTTTATAAACTTCCCCATGTTCTGAAAACAATTGTAAAAGAATGTATTTTTTGTTTGTTTTTTTCTGAGGAGACATTTTGAGATAGTGTACAGTAAATTCTTCCCAGGTAATACATGAAACACAGAGGGTATTTAAAACATATGTAAAACATATGTTGGCAAACTTAAATTCTCAAGGGTGTGATTTTTGAAAAGTGAGGGAAGGAGGAAGTGAAAAGGAAGGAAAGCCTGCATCTCGGTTGCCCACTGGATAAGAAGCCACAATTTCTGTTTCAGACTATATTTTGGAATAGAAAACCTGATTCAAAGGAGCATACTTTGAAAATATCTTTGTTATGAAAAGCATGGATAGGTATTTCTAGCTGCAAATTTCGTAGCCAACACCAAAACAAAACTGTCTAGAAAAAGACTTTTTAGTGGTTAGGGGATCTGAATATCATTCTTTCTCAAGAAAGCCCTTCAAGGATTAACTAGTAGACAAGAGTAATTTTGAAGAGTCACTTGGAGGTACCTACAATGCTGTCTGACCACCTTCAAGGATCTGGAGGTATCTTGGCTTTAAGCTGTGCTGTGGTGAATCAGCAATAACTAAACCCATGGGAATGAGCTCAGCACAATTTGCAGTTTCTCATTTTCTGTGTCTCACTAGAACTAGAGACATCTATCTGACTCACCTGGATCTGAAAGCCAATCAAATAGCATCTGGAAAGTACTCTGAGAACATCAGCTGATAAATTCCACAGAAAATAAAATACCCACGTTAAAATTGTCAAACATTTCATGTATCTGAAAGTCTCTTTAGAAGTTAGTTAAATAAGTTGAAAGCAAGAATCTATATGGTAAAACTGCACAATCATAATAAACAGCTTTTTTTATAAAAGATTACATAATTTCGGTTTACAGGCATATTCTGTTCCAGCAGATAATAAGCTATGCAGTGTGAATGTGAATGTAAATGAAGTGCTAAATGATGAATTACACCACTACCATTACACATCAGAAACAACATCCTTTATCTAGGCTGTTATTGCCAAAAATATTACTTAATACAACAGGAAGGGTTGAAGGGAAACGGGAAAAAATGCAATGTAAGTACAGCATTATTCAACAGCAAATGCAGTGTGTAGACAGGGTAGTCTTCTGTATCAGTGTGTTCAGAGCATATATTTGTATTATTCTGTAGGTTCTTTTAAGATATTTTTAGAGAAAGTGTTTGATGAAAGATTGTGTTTGATTCATTCCATATTTGCCTTTGGATCATAAATAACCTTTTCCCTTTAAACCAAATAGGAAGAAGAGGCCTCTACTATAGCCTCTAAGTACTCAGATCCAGATCTAGTTAAACACTTAAGCATATTAGAGAATCACAGAACCATTTAAGTTGGAAGAGACCTCCAAGATCACCTAGTCCAACCTATGATCTAACACTAACAAGTCCTCCACTAAACCATATCACTAAGCTCTACATCTAAATGTCTTTTGAATACCTCCAGGGATGGTGACTCCACCACTTCCCTGGGCAGCCTGTTCCAATGCCTAACAACCCTTTCGGTGAAGAAGTTTTTCCTAATATCCAAACTAAACCTCCCCTGGTGCAACTTTAGCCCATTCCCCCCCATCCTATCACCTGGCGTGTGGGAGAAGAGATCAATCCTCACCTCGCTACAGCCTCCTTTAAGGTACCAGTAGAGCGCAATAAGGTCGCCCCTGAGCCTCCTCTTCTCCAGGCTAAACAACCCCAGCTCCCTCAGCTGCTCCTCATAAGACTTGTTCTCCAGACCCCTCACCAGCTTTGTTGCCCTTCTTTGGACGCACTCCAGCACCTCAATGTCCTTCCTGTAGTGAGGGTCCCATATGTTTAGCTTTAAATATGAGTCTCATTTTGAGATTATTCACGTGCTTAAAGTTAAGCATATAACTACATGTTTTGTTTATCAAAATTGAATTTAGCTGTATACAGGCATAACACATGTTGCACTCAGACCTCTAAAACACTTAGCACATACCCAACCACTTCTAGTCTAATTACTAGCAAAAATGTATTATCATTTCATTGACTTTCTGTATCTTCACTTTTTCCAGCGTGTTCCACATTATCAATCTACCTCTCAATCAGCTTTTCATTCATTATAAACACACATAACATTGCATGAAACATAAACGAACTTTTCTGGTTTCCTCTCATAAATCACAAGAAATGTTTGTCCAAGCCCAGATGTTCTTCACAAATGATGCTCTTCCCTTAGTCTCTAGTATCTCTAGGCAGAGTGTCACATCAACACATTCCTTCCAAGTCTGAATTCTCTTCCTCTAAGTATTGTCATACTCAGATCACTGCTAATAGCTGTCAAACATGGAAAGTCCTAGCAGACCTAATTCTGACTATTCCATTTCTTTAACTTTCACTGGAAGAAGGCACCACATAATTCATGCAATAACTTCTGCTGTTTCAAGGAAAATATTCTACTTTGTGTAACACATTTTGAATCTTCCCCAGACAAAGAGGACGTTGTCACTGCTCATGCACTTTTGAGCCAGATAACCTGTCCTAGGTAAAAAGTAGCACTGTCATTACATGAGAGAGCCAATGGATTAAAGTGTCTCTTCTGCTTGCTCAAATCCTGATAGTCCTCTGCGTTGGAATAATAATACTGTGCAGAAAACCTGCATTTGCTTCCTTGGCTTGTTCTTTGTCACTACCACTGGGGAGCAGCTGTAGCCATTACAATGATGTGACACTGGAAGAAAAACAGTTAAAGGGGTCAGTCATGCCAACTAAACCATGAGTATCTGTGCAGATCCTTCAAAGGGCTTTACCGGGGTGCTACCACTTGCCACTTTGAAAATAAAGCTTTAAATGCAACATGAGGCAAGATGTTATTGAGCTCCGGTATTGGAATGGGCTCTATCAAGCTAAAAGGAGGAGCACAGAGTAAAAACTTTTTCAGTCACTTAAGCCATCAAGTATTAATCTGAACACACACACGGAGCAGATCTGGAGGAAAAAAAAGTGCCTTTGTTACTTTGCCATATTTGAGAGTAGACCACTTTTTAAGCCATCATCTTGCTTTTGCTTTCCTTTCATCTGCGGCCCATAGCCAAGGCTTTTGAGGAACTCAAACCGGGAATGTGGCCAACTGCTACAAAGGTTGTTACATGGTTTCCGAATTATGTTCTTGGGTAAGGCAGATGCTGTTTAAAATACTGCACGTGAAACACTAAAATAAAAATGACCAGTAAAGCAAGCAACTACAACAGCACATTTCCCAGAAGAGATTTTATTCTTCGTGTATGCTTGGCAGCTGGTCTTTGCGTGTTGTACTAAAAGTGAGAAAATAAAAATAAAAATAAAAAAATAAAAAATAAATAAATAAAAGAAAAAAGGGGAAAAAAAGAGAAACAGTTTAAAACCAATGTAAACCTCCTAAAGGCCAAGATGAAAAAGTGCATTTCCTCAAGAAATTGCCAGGAACTATTCTTCTTATGGTCCCATACTTTTCCAATTGCTCATTATTTAATTATAGTAATTTTATGGCATCTATTGTTACATTACATTTCCTTACAGGCAGAAAGAGAACAGAAAGTCTTTATCTAAAATTGCATTTATTTTAAACTGAGAGAATCACAGAACAAGGGATAACAAAACCAGAGACTTGAAGTGTTTAATGTACCATGAGAGCTGGGTGAAAGCATAAAAATATTAAAATCTTACTAAGCTGGATTTAAAAAA
>VXAA01006346.1:55463-73685 GCA_013399115.1 Anseranas semipalmata
AAGCTGGTGAGGGGTCTGGAGAACAAGTCTTATGAGGAGCAGCTGAGGGAGCTGGGGTTGTTTAGCCTGGAGAAGAGGAGGCTCAGGGGCGACCTTATCGCTCTCTACAGGTACCTTAAAGGAGGCTGTAGCGAGGTGGGGATTGATCTCTTCTCCCACATGCCAGCTGACAGGATGAGGGGGAATGGGCTTAAGTTGCACCAGGGGAGGTTTAGTTTGGATATTAGGAAAAACTTCTTCACTGAAAGGGTTGTTAGGCATTGGAACAGGCTGCCCAGGGAAGTGGTTGATTCACCATCCCTGGAGGTGTTCAAAAGACGGTTAGATGTACAGCTTAGTGATATGGTTTAGTGGAGGACTTGTTAGTGTTAGGTCATAGGTTGGACTAGGTGATCTTGGAGGTCTCTTCCAACCTAAATGATTCTGTGATTCTCTGTGATTCTGTGATTAAGCAATGTGTCTAAGTGTATTTTTTCTGCCCCCTTTGTGACTGGATATCCAACTTTAACCCCAAAGGATGTGTTTCCATTCTACCTGAACCACCTAAAGTGTTGAACATCCTTCAGAGACACTGCTTCCAACATTCATATTACCTCATCTACCCTTGCAGTTGAGAAATCAGTAGATTATGGTATTTGCTGAAGATATATGTTCCAGTAAGCAATAAATTTCAAATTTGCCCTCAGCTAAACAAAGCTGAATAAGCCAGGCTGTTTTTGTACTTCATGAAAAGTAGAAAAATTTAGGAGATGCTCTACTTATGTTGATTAGTAACAGCCTCCCACTGCCCCTGAAATTCTTCCTCCTCTAAAGCACTGGAAGAGCTAGTATCTGTAGCAAATATCTTTTAAAGTTATACCGATAGTTATTGTATATTCACACACAGTATGAAATGAAACAATTATGCCCATAATGGCTTCAGCCTGCCAATCTCTAACACCTTGCACATAAGGAAATCCTTTAACAATGGAATGAAGCCCAAACTAAACAGAGCAGAATTGTTTTGAAGGATAGCTCATTTCCTACTTCTGGCTTGTTACTGTTGATTATTTAAGCACTCATTTCACTTTATAAATGGAAACTGAGTCATAGTTTATCATGCTGGAAAATTATTGGGAATCAGAGTCCATTTGAGCCACAGACATGGCTATTTCCTCTCTGGACAGGAAGACTATGCTCAAATGGTCCTTTCGGGAGCTCTGAAAGATAAAAAGCCTGTTTCTAGCCTCTTTCAAAAAGCTCTGTGCAGTGTTTTCATATTTCACACAGAAAAAAAATGTCAGGATGTCCCTCTCCAAACATGGATGTTAGAGCAGGAAAAAGGAAAGGTGAATACACATTTTCTACTTGTCTAGACAGCATAAAGTCTGTTTGTGAACCTGGAATGAGACAGACCCTCTAGCTCTTTACTTCCCTCTTTACAACTTATTCATCTTTATTTATTTTCATTTATATACAAAAGAAGACTGAAGAAGGCAAGTCCATGGCTGTAGGCAGCTGTGACAGTATTTTTGTAAACAATTATTATAAGACACATTTCTTTTCAGCTCAACTAAAAATGTTAGCAATTTCCAGATAGAAGTTAAAAAAAAAAAAAAAAAAAAACTCTTACCCTCTCACACTAGCCTCTGTCCTTCTCTAAGAGCTGGCAAAAGTAGTTGGGTTTCACTGTTTGTCTTAAAAACAGGTATAGGGCATTTGTAGTGAGAATAGGTTTTAAAGTCCAGAGATTCTAGAGAGAGATTTTAAGAGTTATCCAAAGCTGGTTGTCTCAGTAAGTCTGAGAGCAGAGGCAGCCTAGCTGGATCAGAGAAACCTAGCGAAGACTGTGGCTGCTGATTGGATGAACAAGGTAGCCACCAGACATTTCACAAGTACTGCAGGGCTCTAGTGCAAACCATTTAAACATCTACAGCCATACAAGTATCATATGCACAGGGGCTGTTTTCTGTCACATAAGGCACTCTATCAAATACCAACTGATGTGTCCTAGTTGCCTACAGTTGTCTAGACTCCTTCACTATCAATGGAGAAGGACAGGGACTTCTTATAGATAGGTTAGTTCCTCTTCAATTAGATATCCACAACAGGTCAGTCGAATCATGTTTTAAAAAATATTTATTTTCTTATTTTTTTTTTTCTAGACAGGGGGCATGGGTTAACTAGCTTGGACATAAACATCCACAGTGAATATTTCAGAAGTTTCTTGACTGCTTTTATAGCAAAGACTTTTTTTCTTAGTATCTAAAAAGAATTTCCCTTGTTGTCCTCTTCTTTCCTACTTTAACTGTGCACCTCCAATAAGAGCCCGATTCCATCTCTTCTGTAGCACCCATTAGACAGTTTAAGGCAGGAATATGATCCATTCTTAGCCTTCCTTTTTCCAGGTTCAACAAACCCAGTTCTCTCAGCCTTTCCCATCCTTCACTGAATCTACTCTCTATAGTATGCTTATGTCTTTCTTGTAGCCAGCAGCCCAAAACTCAGCGCAGTACTCCATATACACTCTCACAAGTATTGAATAGGGTGAAGTGCTTGTGTCCTTTTCTACAAAGCTGCTTTCTAGTCAGCTGGTTCCCAGCCTGTACTATTGTATAGGGTTATTCTATCCCAGATGCAGGACTTTGCAGTTGCCTTGGTTGAACTTCATAAGGTTCATATCAGTCAATTTTTCCAGCCTCTGGGGTCCTTCCGAATTGCAGTTCTACTCTCCAGAATATTGACGGTTTCTGCTACATCACTGAGCCTGCTGAGGGTGCACTCCATCCCATCACCCAGATCACTAATGAAGATGTTAAGAAATATTGTCCTCAGTATTGAGCACTGAGGAAACTTGTTGCCACTTGTACTCCATAGCATTGATCACAATTCTTTGAGACTGGGAGGTCCAGGTAGTTTTCTGTCCACATACAGAGTTAAATATCCTGCCTGTATCTTACCCCCATAAAAAAATATCTGTTGCTCTCCCTTCATCTACATAGCCATCTGTCTCATGATAGAAGTCAATTAGAGTGGTCAAGCATGATTTGCCCTTAGTAAATCCATGCTGGCTTTTTTCTTGTCCTTCACATACCTGGACATGGCTCCCAGGAGGATATGTTACATCATCTCCCCAAGGACTGAATACAAGTAGTACAAGGATTACAGTAGATCAACGGGGTTAAGAAGTCATCCTGGGTTCCCTTGAGAATGCATGGGGCACCCACCTACCTGTGAGGGATAACTGTTTATTCTTTGATGCTGTTCTCCATCAGAAATAAAAGGAAAATCTTCCTACTACTACAGCAAAAGAAACAGGGGTTGTTAATCTTGGATGTCTGTGCATTTAGCCAAGCCACCAAACAGGATACAGTAATTTCTATGACACCACTGTTTCTTTCCAAGTTTGACCTTCAGATGGATGAATGCAGACTACTGCAGGATTTTGATTATTCTGCTGCACACAGCAAATGTTTCTCAACAAAACCATCTGCAGGTATAACGAAAAAACATTTTTTTTCCAGCCAATTTAAGAAGTATCAGGGCATAGCATGGAGTGGCTCATTCACAGCACTGTGAAGAGGGGGCTCCCTGGGGTTCTCAGGGCAGGGCCTGGCAGCCAGGGACCATCCATTGCCCCAGCCTGGAGCAGGGCAGCCAGGGGTACTGGGGCTACCCCCGCACTGGGCACTGGGCACTGGGCACCTCCATGGGGACAGCGACAGGCTGAGGTCAGACCAGGATGTGGGCTTGGGGTTGGGCCTAGCTTGGTGGGGCCTATGGCTGGGCAGGGCCTGAACTGTGGGGACTGGCCCTGCTGCAGTCTCACGGGGCTGGGGCTGATGGCCCTAGGGGCTGAAACGGGGTCTTGGGCTGTGGGCAGAGTGGGGGAGAACCAGGTGGCTGGTGAGGGCCACTAAGGGCTGGTGGTGCCTTCGGGGCCTTGGCAGAAGGAAGAATGAGAGGTGTCTGCACCGGCTATGAGATTTAGAGGTAAAAAAATGACTAGGAGAGGAAATCCTGACTATATGACAGAAAAGGAAAGAAAGAAAATCATCCTTTTGAGTGCTGTTCATGAAAGAAGGTTGGGCACACTTTGCAGATCAAAATAATTTCCGTATGTGCACCAAGGTTTAAAGAAACATGGAGGACAAGATTCTCTTCCGCCCATGACACTCATTGGTGCTAAGCCACTCTGTTGTGGAGGACTTGGCCACTCACCTGGTCCTGCTGCAACTGATCCCTCCAAGGCCTGGGTGGACAGGCAGGAGAGTGGCAGACAGAGCTTCAGTTGCTGATCATCAGTGCTTTCTGCCTGCCCCCATAACAGCCATCTGGATCATCATCACACTTTTAGGAAGAAAAGCAGGGAACATGGGTACTCTAGTTCTACAACTTTTTCTTTTTTTTTTCCCCCCACTTGTGATTCAGTTCTACAGAGGAGATATAAAAAAGCCTCCGTTAACAGTTCTCCACTGCAGTATTTGGGCAAGCACCTTGCACTAGGCACACTAGGCAGCTGCTTGCTTAATTTGTCCTTGAGATCCATTTCCTGATCTTTCTGCTTTCCAAGATCAATGCTTCCAAGAAACATTGTATATTTTCGTATGGCCCATACAATTCACTGTTTGATACAGGAATAAAGTTTTTGATGTAGGAGATATAAAAATGCAAGAATAAACAAGCAAATGTGTATGCCTTATACAAGGCGAGAGAAATAAAAATCTTTAAATAGAATGATGAATTCTTTAAAGGGAGCATTGTGCCCATCCATAAACATAGAATCAGACAAGGAAATCTGCTATTGTCAACACGTTTGATTCTTGGCATTACTAATATCCTGTATTTCCATACCTTCAGCACGTGCTCAGATAGATCCCAAATGACATGGGATACTTGTTATAACATGTGCAGAAGCACTTTTATCATCTCCTACCTCCACACCTCCAGTTTAGGAATTTGTTGTCAAATATCAAGGGGATTAGTTTCAAATGTCAAAAGCAGATGTGGGGTTATGAGCAAAGAGTTTTTTTAAAAGAAATATATAAACCTGCGTTTCAGACACCTTAGATAAAGGATTGTGAATTGCTTCAAACAATTCCCGTTTTGCAAAGCTATTTAATATTCTAGACTGCTGGTCTGCAGGCGTCCAAATGGAATGCTAATTATCTACTTTTTTCTCCAGCTAAAAGCTTCACAGAGGCTGACAGAAGGAAGGGCACTAGACTGTTGAACAACAATACCATGCTTTCAGAGGGAAAGACAACTATAAAATGTTTCCTGCAGCCTAATTCTTCTAGCATCAGCTGATCCTTTACTAGTCCCTACTTGACACCAATTAATCTCTCCTCCATGGCTCACTATTCCTTGGGGCTTTAGCTGATATTCCTTTACTTTATGCTGCATTTAAAATAAAGGTTGGATAGGATACATTGAGTCTCGAACACACCAGAGTAACATATTTAAATTCCTCTTAATCCTATGAAATGTCTTTCACTGTAGATTTTCATTGCCCAGCAAGGGTATTTCCAAGATTGCTAGTTCACTGGAAGGTCTCCATCTTCTTTTCCTTAAAACAAGTGATGTCCCAACTAAAAAGCAGAGAGGAGCTCATCTTTTACTATTCATTAAGCCAAAGAGACACAGAGGTAATATAACATAAGTTTTAATGTGCCTCCCCATCTTACTGCTGCTAAGTTTAACCATTTGCTCATGCACAGAGCATAGTTCTGCTGTTCATAACATTATTGAGGATTTTGTAAAAATGAAGAAGAAAAGCCAGAATAGTTCAGCAAGGTTTGTCAGGAGAGGTAACATCACCTGACATATTGAAAATTTCAATATTTGGACTTTTATTCAAAATTTGGACTTTTCATATGAGTAACACCCATGCATGAAAGGTTTTCTACTTCTCTGTCAAAACATGTTAAATCTTTTGACAATCTCACTTCATTTCACTTTGACCATCATATTGAAAAGAGTTTTCTTGTAATTGAATAACTATCAATATCCTGCAAGAACACTTTTATATATTAATGCCCTTTAATAACATACAGGTTAATATATATAACATAACCTATTGCTAATGATATTTTTCTATGAAATGCAGGCTCCTTATAGATTTAGTATAGATTAAACTTTAAATTCACATTCCAACTATTGTTACTAAGCTCCCTATTAGATGCATTTAGAGACCAACCTATAAGTAAACCAAGCAGAAGTTATAGCTTGAAGGTGTCTCTAATCACTGGAAAGGTAAATTGTTATAGCTCAGCCTTTAGATGATATGTACTCAAAGTGGAATCCAAGACTATGCTCAAACCTACTGTCTTTCCTCTGTCTGGAAATGTAAGGATTTATTTGAACTGAACCCTGTTATATCAGTGTAGTAAGACTGCAACTTCAAGAGTCGTGGTGGTCTGATCTAACAGCTCATGTTCTCTGAAACAAGGAGTTTGGGCTTCTGTCTCCCTTTCTCCTCTTCTGCCTGGTCCTGGCCACACAATCCCATCTGGTGCCAGTTCTGAGCAGAGATAACTCACCAACCTACCAAAAAAAAAAAAAAAAAAAACAATGCTGAAAAAAATGGGTAAGTATGAGCAAACATTGGACTATGAAATAGAATTGTTCATGGAAGAGTTCAGAAAGTGTCTTGATCAATACAAAGAATGGTGTAGGGTTATGATGACAGGAGCTGAGAATAAAGGCAAGAAACATCCAAGAGAGGAAGTAAGTGAGAGCCCTGCTCATTTTGGAAAATGCACTCCATTAGGGCCACACAAATGTTCAAGAAAACACAGGCTGAGGTTACACATGGAACAGTGGTTCTTCCCTTTGTTCATTCTCTAAAGTAATTCTCAAAAGTCCAGTGTCCCTCTTTATGTTATGTTTAGGTTTTCTTCTGAACTTGCGTCTGTTCTCAAAATGCTGAGCCTAGGAGAAAGTGTTTGGTGTGACAGTGGCAGGAACTAGAGCATATTGTCCTCTTTTACCCATTCTCACAGTTCCACAGCTCATTTCAACCTGGGCCACTTTTCTGCTCAAGTGTCTTCACTCTTCTCTTTTGAATTATTTTGATCTCTCTAGTTCCATCAACAGTGTTAGTTCCTAATTACACCAGAAACATCCACTGCTCAGTTTTAAAATAATCTTTGCAGCACACAGTCTATAATGGAACAAGTTGGTGATGGAATCATATGTTTCCATAAAGCTGCTCCTAAAAACGTACCCACTTTCTTCCAGGTCTTTACTCTTTCCCAAGTGTTTTTTCCTCATTTGCTCTGAAAAATAGAAATATTATTTCCACTTCATTTGTATGTGCTTAGTATGGAGAATTGGGACAACAGCTGAGAAAATGCGTTTTGTTTCCTGGCCAATATGGCATGTGTAGAACTTGTGGAGCAGCAGCTGAAAGGCTGTGTTTTTAGTTTAGGGACCAATTTGATGTCTTTTAGCAATTTTTTTGGGCAGCAATTCAGAAGACTGATTCTTCCCCCGCCCCAGACACCAATCTGGTATCTTTCCATCTAAGCTTTTTGACACCTTTTGTCTGTGGAAATCAATAAACAAAGTCTGAAAACAATTTATTCTTTAAAAATAAACTATTATGGAGATTTCTGATATCTTTTTTTTGACCAATGTGTGACTTCAAAATCCACTTCCTCCATTGCATATGCTATAATATTTTATTTCAAAATTTATATATACTTTATTTAAATTTTAATTACTTTTTCTTTTGAAGTAGGAATCTTAGAATGGATATGTTCTAGCCACATTTTTTCAGTGAATAATTAGCAAAATTTTATTACAAAACTGGAAGGGGAGTTGCTGAGTTATAACTCTTGTTTTGTTGTTATAATTCTTGGGTTGTTGTTATAACTCTTCAGATATTTTTCATATGCCAGATTTCTTTAATGTACTTTTTATAAATCTGTTATTCAGAAATATGCCAAAAAACCCACCTTGTAACAGAAGTTTACTACTCGTCTAAAGCCAGTGCCTCTCATGAATCCTCAGAACATTTTTTATCTACCAACCATATTTAGCAAATTGAATATATTGCTATTTCTATATCTAAAAGCCTTTGTCCAGCAAAGAATCTAATTCTAGGGTAAAATTTATTACACAAACTTCTGCTTATTAGGAACAGGGCTGAGAATACATTTAATTTTACGTGGGTATCAAACAGAGCTTTAAATAATGATGCTATCATCTCATTTGATTTGATGTAGAATAGACAAAAACATCAATGAGGAGATGACAGTATGGAGTTATGATTTAAAGTCTTATGCTTACCTATTTAAACCCATTGAGAACTATAGGATTCATACAAGGAGACAGATTATCCTAGATTGAACTACTTTTTATTTTCTTTCATATGCTGAACTTTTTTAGCACTAGCTATTTGGGGGGTATATTGCTGAACTAGGTACGTAACTTGTCTGGCTGTGGTATTTCCCATGTCCCACTGTAGTCATTCTTATGTGCTTGCAATATATGTAAAGCAAAAGAGTGGCATTAACAATTTTCTTTGACTTCACTGATTTCATCTGCACTACCATTTTGCAGATAAAAATGTTAAATTGTCTCCAGTATTTTTCTTACTTCACTTAAATTTTATCACTGCAGAATGTTGGTACGCTCTGCAAACGTAAATCCAAAGCAGCTTAAAACTATAGATGATTATTTTACATGTGAAGGAGTCAAAAGTTCTTATCCACTGTTTTGGGGGATGGACCAGAAAGGTAAAATATTTTTCCAAGGCTCACACAGGGGACAAATATTAGAATAAAAACCCAAGCCTGTACTTGAACAATGAAACCACACTTTCCCTTGAAACTCAAAACTCACAGCCAACTAAAAAAAACTGTAGTTTCCCCTGAGCTCAGGAACTGAAGCTACTTATATTATTTTAAAATATTTACCTGCATGAATACTCATAGAATACTGATCTGGTGGGTCAGATCCTTTACTGTTGCCAAGAAGATCCCTATGGGTTCCATAGGAGCAGCAGGGTGAGCCTAGACTACAGCTTGGTGCCCTTGCACATTGAATGTGGGTTGCAGGGAGCAGAAATTCAGTTTGTAAAACTGCAATGTGAAGGGGACAGAGGAGGGTGGATTGAAGGCTGTGTGATTAGATGTCCATTGCTTCTCCACAATGGGACAATCTGCCTGGGGTTTGATGTACTGTTGCTATGATCATGGACTTCCAGTGACATAATTCTAAATTGCCGTTTTGTATGGAAAGACTTCTTTACAGTAATTCCTGTCTTGAGTGTTGTGAATTTTCACTTGGATTTCTGTGTAGGGTCTTTCTCTGATTAGGCAAAAATTCTTCTTTGGAACTGCAAGAGTATCTTTTTACATAGACTTTTATTCCTTTACAATTTGATTTAAAAATTCTTTCCTCAGTTTATAACTACAATCATATTCCAATGTGTGTTCCATTCAGTCCTGAAAGCTCTGCAACAGAGCACTAGTTCATAATTACGTACTTTGTTTCTTCCTTAGTTACTACTTTCCTTCTTGGTACTGCTTCACTTAATCAATTTCACATGCAAAGATTGCCCCATTGGCCTGTGTCATCATTCAATTAATAAAAGAAAATGAAAAAGCCAATGTAAAAGGGATCCACAAGAAAAATCACATTGATCTAGGAATAAAGTCATTTAATCTGAAAAAGCCTTTGCAATTGCCCAGACATCTTTCATGTGCCTTGGCTCACACTGCATGCATGTCTGTGTGTGTAAAATGAGAGGGAGAGAGAGAAGAACAAGTATGCAATCTTATATTGCTTAAAAGGAGAGGCAGGCAAAAGTATGTACATGGTTAATTAAGGACTCTTCTCAGAAACAGAGTTAGTCCCATGAAGCTTACAAATTGTTTAATTTTGGTCTTCAGCTCATTATGTTCTATTGTTTATTAGACAGACTGGTGCAGTCAGATTGTTCTAACCTGTAGTACTTGTCACACTAAGTCACTTAGCTGAATCATGCATAAAATTGAATACAGATTAGAGTTTTACCATTTGTGAGATTTGTCTTTCTTTGCATGTGGTTATTTTCTTTCCTTGATATTGCTTATGTACCTGGGATGACACAAGTCATGCCACACTGCAAATTTGATCCCGACTGTCTATGGGGAACAGACAAAAAACAAACAAACAAACAAACAAACAAAAAAAACTTACAGATCCCCATATTGTCAAATCTCAGTGATCAAAGTTTAGACGCTCCCAAAATTAACCCAAATTCATCGTCTGATTTTCAGATATGTTATTTTCTGCTCTTGTGGTGCAGCCAATAGAGTTGTTTTTCCTCCACTGAGACAAAAATAAAAAATACTTGGTGGCAACAAAAATTTATTCTGGATGTTGATAAAAGATCTGTGTGTGGTTATTTGTCTGTGCATGCTGTCCAGTGATTCATTCCTTTTATATATATATTTTTTAAAAGAAGAAAATAAATTCTTTCTGTGAACACTTTGTAGCTAAGAGTTCTCATCCAAATAGTTTTTTTTTTTTCTAGATTAATTACATAAGCAGATTTCATCTTTTTTCTCTTCATTACCAATTAAGTGGGACAAGAAAGAACTGTGACACAGACAAAGTCAAAAGTCAGGGTACTGTTTTGAGGAGAGAGACAGATTAAACACAGGTATTTTTAATATTGATATGGGAGATATAATTTCAAGAGTGTTTTTTCTTTCCGAGTGGGTTTATTACTTATATTTGGGCAACCAATATTGAGAAATATAGAAAAAAAAAATGAAATCACACTCACTTAAAAAGAGAAAGCTTGCTACTGCAGGTCTGTGTTTGTCCCCTTGCCAAATCAGGATTATTTGCTATGATATTCCTCTTCATTCTTATACAGTACTTTCTGTGTCCAAAGTACTAAAGTTTACCACTTCTTGGATGCTGTTATTCCATATTCCTCTCACACTAGATAATCAGACCTCCTTTGTTGCACATACCAGAATAGGACTATTCTCACCAGTGAGTATTTAATTTTCTGTCAGTCAATGAAGGAAAACACATAGGCCTGAATCCTTTTATTTAGTTTGAATAAAAGTGGTGGCATTCATTTTAAGCAAAACTAGAGGTAGGCGCAGATGTAGAAAGGTGTGAAGTGGGGGAGAGAGAAGAGAGACTTCCCATCTGCAGTGCCCACTGCCATTTCATGTGAATTTGAGGACAAACAAAAATCAAGGCTGGTATAGCAGGGGGTGCTGCAGGCTCCTGAGTTCCTCATCACCTCACTCTTTATTCATTTCAAGCTTATTAACTGCCTTTTATCTCATCTCCCATATATTAAGAGTTAGATGTGTTCTAGTAGTTGGTAGCTGGCCAGTTTTAATCTTAATCTGTCAGCTCTACTCTCCTGGGCTTTTATTAGAACAAATCAGGGATACAGGGATATTTTGTATTCAGGAAATTCTGTTTTTTTTTTTTTTTCACAATGCATGTAACTCTTATCCGTGTGCGAAAGTCTGGAATAAAGCCTATACGCCATTTTCCTCATAATTATGTCCTGTTGGGAGGATATAAATTGGATGGCCCACTGGAAAGAAATAGTTTCCTAGGAAGAAACATTTAAGAACTGATTCATCAAATAAATCTTTGTATCTGCTTCACTGCTTGGAATGTCATGCAGCAATTTTTAGGGGCAGCTGTAATGTGTGCTGACATATCAACTACAATTTTAAAAATCTTTACACAATAGCAGATATTATTTTCTTCCAGACTTGTTGAAATTACTTATGGAGAGTCGCAGCTCTCACTACAGCGAAAGTCAATTTCTTATCCCTGTTGAAAGTCTGAAAATGTCTAAATGAAATCTCTGTTAGATTCAAAAGTTGTTCTCACAAATATCTTTCTTTTTAGCTACATTTCTCTTCTAAGCAGTGTGAGAGCACAGGCACAGACACTGGGACTCAGTCTCATCTGTATTTTCTTTATTGCTAGAATAGTCCCTCATATAGCTTTGGTCAGCTGGAGCTCTCTGAGATGATTCCCAGGAACAATCTGAGGTTACCACACGGTAGGGATCACTCATGATAAGCATTCTGGATGAAGTTACCCTGCTCTGAAAGCAAAGAGAGTTCAATAGTATGAACATGACCAGACTATGCCAGCTGGTTCCAGTCCACAGAATGGTCCCTAGAGCAGCTGACTACTTTTAGTAAATATAGGTTTTGGGTCTCATATATACAGCTATATGTATGTCAAGTATATGGCAATTTTTGTAAAATGGCTGAAAGACCAGTTGAATAGACTATAACACTTCTATGAGGAAAGTATTAAAGCTTTTAAGTTAGTGACATAAATGCAGGATAGCAAAAGTACATTTTGGACTAGCTTTCAGTTACCATCCGATCCTATTCTGCATTGCTGTTCTGCAATCTCTTTAAATGAGTAGCAAAAAGTGAGAAAAGGAAAAGGAAATTTATTCCAGAATGACGACTTTGCTGGCAAATTGAATTTGTTTCAATACAAAATCTTTGTTAGAGTTTAGTTTTCATTTTTGAAAAACAGAGTTAAATACATCTTCCTGGAGAAAAAGACCATTCCACCATCTCTAATAACTGACAGTAGCACACTGCAAGAAGAAGCTAGACTATTGTTATTTAGTTTCTACATTAATAGATTATACAAAATATTTTATAACATGTAAATGTATAACTTCCTTAGTCCAAGAAGGCTACACAGAAGTGTCTTTAGCAAGTACAAGCATAACCTAGGAGGCCCTTTATGTGACATCCTTTACAGATTTTTGGTACTTCAATATGGGAAATGAAATATAAGGCATATCTACATATGGTGTTGAATTTTGGCATTTTGAAAAAAGACTGACCCTTGAGAATGTGATAACTGCATAAGAAATAGGGGGGAAAAAAAGAACAAATTTCTCAATATAGTGCTATTCTTCTACTCTATAGAAGAAACAAGGCATATTCTGTTGCAGGCCACAGTCTTTTTCCCTTTTCTAAGTTAAACAGAGCCTGAGTTTTCTATTGGGGTTGAACAAATTTTAGTGTTTCTGGTGTTTCCTGAGTAAGCTGTTGTGGAGTAATAAAGAAGTCCTGAGTTCATTATATCTCTGACCATGTCTAAGTTTTACATGCTTGTTCTGGGGTAGCTATCAAGATATATTTTCAAGATAAATTATTTAATTTCCTTCCTTAAATCTGTTTTCCAGGCAAGATACACTAGATGCCTTGAAAAGTTTTTTTTTTTTTTTTTTTTTCTTTCTAGAGAGCTTTAAAGGCAAGAGACCAGCCAGACATCTCAGGTTAAGGTATCTCAACATAAGCACTGATACTACAGGGTTTGCAGGAAGTGAAATGAACACTCTGAAAGTTTCATGTCTGTACTGGGTCTGGCTGGGATGGAGTTAACCTTCCCTGCAGCAGCCCATATAGCATTGTACTCTGCACTTGTAGCAAGAACAGCGCTGGTATCACACCAGTGTTTTGGCTACTGCCGAGCAGTGCTGGCACAGCACCAGGACTCTCTCCAGACCCCCCCAAAGCCAGTAGGTGGGGGTGGGCAAGAAGTGGGGAGGGGACATGGCCAGGGCAGCTGTCCTAAAACGACCAAAGGGATATTCCATACCATATGGTGTCACACTCAGCAATAAAAGCTGAAAAAAGGAAGGAGGGGGGGGGCTCTCGTTGTGAAGACGTCTGTCCTCCCGAACAACCGCTACGCGTATTAAGACCCTGCTTCCCAAGACGTGGCCAAACACCGCGCGTTGATGGGGAAGTAGAGAATAATTTTTTTCCCTTTCCCCTCTGTGCTTCCGCGCGGCCTTCGCTTGTTCTTTCCTTTTTTTCCTTTAATTAAATTACCCTTATCTCAACCTGCGAGAGACCCTGTTTTCTTTACATCATACTTTCTTCTCCTCCTCTTCTTTGAGGAGGGGGAGTGAGAGAGTGGCTGTGGTGGAGTTCAGCTGCCCGGCAGGGTGAAACCACTACAATGTCAAATGTTAATCTACCTGACAGTAGCATGTCTGGAAAGTTTCATCTTCAGCATTCCAGTTATACCTAGATCCTTCCCACCTGCAGGAACAACACCTATTCCCAGATTCTAGGATAATACAGAATTTAATATTTGCATTTAAAATATGTCAAACAAGGAATTTTATTTGCTTCTGTAACTTAGTATACTTAGTAGTGAACAAGGACTGGAAAGAGTGTTTTATTTTTTTAACTGTTTCCTAGTTTGTTTTTCTTGCTTCAAAGAAAAGTTGGATCTTGGACTCAAATTTCTAAAGTCAGTAAAACATATCATCTCTCTGCTCTGTGGCTAGGAATAAATAAAACTCATTTACTCTATGTACATTGCAGTTTTCTATGCTGGTGTAAAATAATGTAACAATAATTATACTGTTCCAAAAAGAAGTTCATCTTTGAAAAACAAACAAACAAAAAAGGCAGAATGAAGGATATTAATACTGTGTTATGTAGCAGATGCACTGTGTCAAAGAAGTAAAATATTTCTTCTAGGAAAAGCTTCCCATACAAAGAATGCAGAATGTAACAACTTTACTCACCTTACTTCTGCAAAATTCAAGGTAAGATCAATACAAAGATAATAATAATTAATAATAATAATAATAATAATAATAATGGTATTCATCACTTCTGTGCACAAAGATAGAGTATGGTCAACTCACAGGGCTGAAACATGTTGTGGGAAATGGAGGTCATCTTCTTAGAAAATGTAAATCTAGAACAAATGGAGTATTAGTGAATACAATATCAGCCATTTCAATAATGGCTGAAAACCATATCAGCTACCAACTAGTTCCCATGAGCATAATAAAACATATTTTATAAGACTTTATAAGATTCATGCCCCGTATTCACAGGTGTATGAGCAGCCCTATGGATATCTCTTTCAGTCTGTTTCCTTTATTTTCTTGTCCTCTTATAAGAACATACAAAAATATACCTCCAAAATATCAACCAGATTAAGTTCTAAAAGCTATGAAATCAATGTTAAAGAAGGTCTTAGCTTAATTCTATATATTTACAAAATTCAATGTACAACTGTTTATTATTGAATTCTTTCTACAACCCTTGAAAAACCTCAGATTTTACTGTATACAAATCTTTAATTGTTCTTTGTAATTCCCAAACTTCCTCTCATTTACTTGTAACTACACAGAGTAACCTAATGATGAATTATTTGATAATCATCACATAACATGTTGTTATTGACAGAAGAGCTAATCATTCATCTACTATGCCCATCTCATGTTAATGTAAATCTGTCAATTTCAACAGAGTTACAAAAATTATATAAGTGTGAGGCTCTATCTTCATCTCTTTCATTTTCAATGATTTGGAGATATCAACTAATCCTCTCTTGTTTTATATAATTACACATATAAACCTATGTATTATTGATATGTGAGTTGAGTATAAAGGCAGAGTTGTGTGTAAGGGCAGTCTATTCTACCAAGGATAGAATCAACTGTGGAAGTAATTTTATAATTATTCCCTTCTTGACAGTAGGTTCAATATGAGTCAGCAATGTGCCCTGGCAGCCAAGACAGCAAACTGCATTTTGGGATGCATTAAACCAGTGCATCGTCAGTCAGTCAAAAGAGGTGATTATCATACTACATTTAACACTGGTGTGGCCTCTCCTTGAGCATTGTGTGCAGTTCTGGGCTCCGCAATATAAAAAGGTATTAAGGTACTTGAATGTGTCCAGAGGAGGGCAACAAAGCTGGTAAAAGGGCTGAAAGGCATGTCCTGTGAGGAGAGGCTAAGGACACTTGGGCTGTCTGGTTTGGAGAAAAGGAGGCTGAGAGGTGACCTCATTTCTCTCTACAATTTCCTGAGGAGGGAAAATGGAGAGGGAGGTGCCAGTCTCTTCTCCCTGGTAACCACTGAGAGGATGCAAGGGAATGGCACAAAGCTGCACCAGGGGATGTTCAGAGCAGATATTAGAAAAAATTTCTTTACCACGAGAGTGCTCAAATGCTGGAACAGGCTTCCTAGTGAGGTGGTTGATACCTCATGCCTGTCAATGGTCAAGAGGCATTTGGACTATGCCCTCAATAACATGCTTTAACTTTTGGTTAGCCCTGAAGTGGTCAGGCAGTTGGACTCAATGATCTTTGAAGATCCCTTCCAACTGAACTATTCTATTCTATTCTATTCTATTCTATTCTATTCTATTCTATTCTATTCTATTCTATTCTAATAGTACCATTACCTATTATTATAAAACAGTCTTCAAGGAATTGTTCTGGAGGAATTTAGGAGATCATTCAGAAGGGCAGTTCAGGAAAACTCGGCCTGTTTAGGTGACTGAGAGATCCTAAATGTGTACTGCAAGTCATCTCCACTAACAAATGGAGATACCTACACCTTAACTAGTCATTCTCTCTTTGTCAATGGAGGGATGTAAGGGTATGAGTCATCTGGTCTATTTTAAAGTTTAGTTTACATGGAGATTAAACATTGTAAGTGTGCCATTCCTCCCAGTGACTATAAAGGGAGTAAAGATGATTAGCTGAAACATGCATGTCCACATCCTAGCTAACTAAAATTAGGTGATACATCTCACACCAGATATCTCAAACAGCAACTACCGAAGGCACCTGAACATAACTAGAAACAACCCATTTGGGGTCAAATTGGTGGTATAGGCATGTATCCTTCCTCAGCTCATTTAAAAGATGTAGATAGCATGCAGCTTTGTACTTAAGACACAGAATTAACCCAATTTTCAGGGTATGTTTAAGATGAGGAAACAAACTTTGTGTATGGCACAATATATGAAATTATCATGGGATAATATGGACATTATTAGAAGAATTGAAGATGGGCAAAACTGGAATGGCTGAAAGAGAAAGAAGTACTGGTTAAATTAGCTTTGGGGATGGAATGAGATTAACACAGTTTCTCAAAGTTCCATTCTGTGGCTAATTTTATTTATTCTATATAAATTGGGTTTGTGCACATGACTAATAGACTAACTGGGCCTGCCTATGAAAAATGCAGATTTTTATACTAGGTGGTTCTTCATAACACTGCAAGAAGTCAATCCGTGTCACACAGGTCATCTCAGTTATCTGAGGCACCTCCATCACTGAAGGCACATTTGTTACTTTAATTACCTCATACATCTGAGGAAGGGCTATCACTTAAGGTCTATCAGTCATGTCTGTCATTTCTGTCAGTAACCACAGTAGGCCCAGAGAATAACAAGAGATGAGTTGTAATTTTATCATCAAAAGCTAAGATCTAAAATAAATTCCTCTATAAAGTGAGTTTTCATCAACTTGAAATAGCAAAAGGCAAAAAGACCTGAATATCCTTATTCAATCAAGTAGTGTCACATGACTATAAGCAGGCAAAAATAATCCTAGTGTGCTTCAGGCAAAGTGATAGAAATAGAGAGGTGTTGATGCCATTATATAAGGTGCTAGAAAATTCTCCCTTGTAATACTGGATCTAGCTCAAGAATTGTGAATTTAAACTACAACGAATTTGGAAAATAACCTTTATACAGATCTGTAAAACAAAGGCAGAGATAATACGTATGAAAAATCACAAATATGTGTAAGCACATATGGTGAAAACCATCAGGGATTAAAAAAAGAACTATTAAGCTAAACGATACCATTGGCACGTTAATAAAAATGTGTAAAATGGTCACAAATACTTTTAAATTGGAAGTTAGAAGATTTCTAATCACAGGAAGAATGAGTTCTGGAACAGCCTTCAAGCAGAAACAGGGGATAAGAAATCTTAACCTGTTCTATAATGAGTCTTGCAACATTTATAAACATGATTCAGTTGCCTATAACAACAGGGAACAGGGCTTTATGACCTGCGAAGTTTTTCCAACCTTATGCCCAAGGAGCACAGGAGGCATTGGCAAAAGAAATTCTACTTGTTCTTTTAAGTGAGGAGTTTTTAGAAAACTTTCATGAGTATGAACACTGGCAATATAAACATTACTTTCATTATATTAAATGCATACATTCATTGGTCACTGTTATTCTGAAAAGTTGTTAATACACTTCAGTGTTATTTTTCACTGTAACAGAAAAAGTACTGTTTTTTCACTCATAGTTGCAATTTTACTGGGCTTGGGTGTTGGATGTAGCTTATTCATATATAAATTTCATCATAATGCAAAAGAGAAGGGAGATCTGCTTGGGTTGTTTTTGTTTGTTTGCTTTTTGGCTTGTCCCTATTTATTGGAACATAG
>VXAA01006346.1:73691-85673 GCA_013399115.1 Anseranas semipalmata
TAATAATGTTCCATCTTTGTTCCTGAGAAAAATAGTCTTTAACCTCTATAAAGTTGAATAGACCACACTGTAAGTATAAAGCATCTGCAGTATGTCATGTAATTTATTCTATGTGTTTTGTTTAAGATAATTTTTGTCAACATTGTTTTGCTTATTTATGTTTAATGAGGATTAGTTACTTTTTATAAAAATGAATAAACTCAGGAAACCAAAGTCAGTTATTTATTACTGTAGAAACCCTTTTAAGACTATCTTTTAACAAACATAGTCACATCAATAAAACATAAGTAAAGGTTCTTACATTGCTACTGTCAGACAATATATTTTCCAGGTCTGGTTATAGGTGTTAAGAGCAATAGTAATGAAGTGTTATTAATTTCAATAGCAACATTGATCATATAATAAAATATCATATCAATCATATAATAAAAATAGTAATTAGACATACATATTATCATGGTCTCAATTGTATCACTGCTTCCTACACTGAATTTCTCTTTCTTTTTCTTTTCAGTTATCCTTTGTTTCTCCAAGTATTTTTCAAGTTCAGCCTATACATACAGGTAGTTTGATGTCCCAGAAACTAAAAGGTGAAGCAGACGAAATCAGTGTAAGGAATTTCATTCATGTTCATCCAGTTGAGGACAAGATCCTAAACAAACGACAAAAGTGCTTTAGTGGTGATTTAGGAGACTGGGCTAGCAGCATAGCTGGAGATGGTGGGTGGCACTGGTGAACTGAACTTAAGATTTCATTAAGGAGTGGTGTTTACTGCTGTGTTTGGGAAGGAAAATAGCACAAGCAACATCTGCTTTCTCAGATAAGTCCTATCATCCTTTCTCTGAATGAATAAAGTGTATTGAAGATTTTAAAGCTGTGGAACAGGCAAAGAAATATTAGGTCACTTGGCCCAAATCCCAGATTAGGTCAATTACTGCCTCTAGAATAGAACCCTGCATTCCCAGTTCTCAAAGCACTATGCCAGCTGCTGGGAAATATAATTTCTTCACACAAAGTTTAAAAGAATCTAGGCAGGAAAAAGAAGCCTGAGATTCTAAATTTTGGAAAGAAATGTTTCACTTTATGTTGTAAACCCAAAGAAATGTGTTCTGCATTTTTTGTGTATCTCAGTTCTAATTCTAGTTCTTATGCGTTGAATGTTACAATACTTTACTGCTGTTTGATTTTTAATGGAGCAAAACATAACCACTATTGGAAAAGAATGAGTACGTTTTTCATTATGGAACACCAAATTACTTCGTACCAGTGTGCTGAAGTGTACGTAAGAGTTGCAAGCAATCATTAACAGTGTTTACAGATGTGCACTATTCAAACAGATATGCCCATAAAAAAGGTTGCCATATATTAGCCCACATCCAGCTGGTCATTAGTGACCCTTTCTCAGATGTTATTACCTCCACTTTAACCTGCTTTCAGAGATGCTCATGTAAGCATTTTGTATCTTCTAAAGTAAGGGGGTGTGGGGAGGAGCTGAAATATTTTGGCAAATCCAACTCATTAGGACTTAAGCAGAATAGGCAGCATTCACATATGAGCAGCAACTGTATCTAGAGCAGAAAGAAATAACCTGTTTTTTGTCTCCAAGGCATACAACTAAGCAATGCAGCGTCACAGGCCTTGATTCTTCGTTAAATTTGGATGACATGTTTAGAAATTACAGATAGGAGGCCTGGAGGAGATCTTAAGAGGCTATCTCTTCCACTTTTATTCCCAAAGAAAAGATCAGATATTTCAATGTCAATCCTGACAGGTTCTTGTCCAACTTGTTCTTTAATAACCTCCAGTGAAGGAAACTCAGCTTGCCCGGGCAATGCATTTCATTCTTCACTAATCTTTCTGTTAGAAGGTTTTTCCTGTCCTCTGATGTAATCTCCCTTGTGCTAATTAGAAACCCTTGTTCTAATCACAATACATTATTCATTGGTCCATTGGTCAACATCCTTCTTGAACTGTACACAAAATCAGACATTAGTACTCCAGCTGACACCTTACTAGTGCCAAATACAGCAAATATTTCAGCTGAATGAGAGATAACATTCCTATTTACTTTTTTCAGAAAAGCATAACATTCTTGATACATGTCCAGCTTGTGAGCCACAGTAATTCTCAGATCTTTTTTGTTTAGCGAGGCATTTTTCACTTTGTACTTGCAGAGAAGAATTTTGTGTGTGTCCTTGTGGAATTACATCTTTTTTCTCTATGTAGCTTTCGCAATGCCCTGATCAGCTTGATCTAATGTTAAAGTTAGCCCTGCAATGAGCCAAAGATTAGACAGGTGACTTCCTCAAAGCCCTTTCAGTTTAAATCATTCTATGATTCTCCGATTTTATGAGATAATTTTGAATTTGAATTCTATTCTCTAGTGTACTTAAAGCTTTCTCAGTGTGTGTCATTTGCAACATTAATAAGTTTACGCTACACTTTCCTTCTGATTATTACAAAATCTTTGCATGGCTTCTACTTCTGGACAGACCCCTGAGGCCAATTCTTCTAGATTGACTATGAAGCACTGCTAAAATATACATCAAGCACGGTAACCCCCATGTAACAGTACTTTCACTATGTCACCCATTCATCACAAATTAGACAAAACTGTAAAAAGTCTGAAACCCTCCCAATGACACTGTATGTTCAGCATTAGCTTCATCTTCAAGACACATCTGTGCTTTCCCCAGACTTTTACCCTTGACCAGAAAATCTGACCAAAACACTGCCTGAGTCGAGTTCTTTCACCCTCATTCCCAGAGGTAGATAATGACTTCTCATCTATTTGGCATTATTCCTGGAACTGTTATTAGTTTCTACATGGATGAGCAGCATGAAGTAGTAGTTACTGGGCCAGATGAGCCTCAGCAACCTTTCCATACCACCTTGAATTTAGAGCGCTGGCAAGGCATATATCTCATGGGACATCAAGTGCAGTAACTTCATGGATCACTTCAGCTCTCCCAGGACTCAGCTACAAAATAATTCTGTCTTTCACTTCCTTTTTGGAGTTCTGCACTGCATCTCATGACCTCTTGCTCCTTCAACACCAGGATTATTCTTCACTCACTCTCAGGGTAACATGTTGGTACCAGATTGCAACAAGACATCGCATGGAGGTAGACACTCTGCCTTAAATATAGACCGTCAGACTCTAAAGAGTATTTAATCACTTTTTAGTTGCTGAAGCCACTGCAGTTTTCTCTGTCTGATCACCTTATCTTTAGTGATCTCTTCACACATACCAAAGTCCTGGCATTTTCTCAGCCAGCTGTTCCTTGTAGCACTTCTATTTGTCTCTTAGAGATTCCATAAATTAAATTCTACCATTCCAGGTGGCCTTCCTTTTCTGAATGTTTGTGGCAGACAGCTGCAAACCAAAGTTCCTGAAAATCCAGCTGAAGAACATCATGGAGATTTTTAAAGATCAGCCTGAATAGAGTTCTTATTAATCAGAAAATGAAGAAAGCAACCAGCTGTAGTCAGCTTCCAAAACTCCTTTCCTTTTTGATTTTCCATTCCCCTTGCTTTCTAGGGAACCACGTTTCTTCTAATGAGATTTGACACTCAGTGATTGCATTATATCCATACAGACTGGCATACCACACCTCATGGTCTCTGAATCTCTGCAGAAACAATGAATGGAGTCTTTCAGCTTTAAACAGTGGTCTGTTTTTTCATGACTCAACTACTGTGGCTACATCCAACCTCTCCAGTTCCTAGGTTTCATGCCAAATGATGGTCTTGATCCTCAAAGTGGATCAGTTCTTCACTCTGTGTAACACAGGAATTTTAGGAAGAAGGAAGTGATTTATAAGAATAACAACGTCCCTGGTTTGACTGGGAGATGAGGATCTCAGGAAATGTCACAAAATTTCACTTAACAGCTTTTACATAACATTTATAAGCCATAAAAATTCCTCATTCATGAATTTTCCCTTACCAAGAAGTCCATTTCTCCAGTTCGAACTTGGTCTCTAAAAACTTCAGTAATTATTTCACTGTTGATATTTGTTTAAATGCCATAGTAATGGAAGGTAACTCAGCTGTACGAATGCACAGATATACAGTTGATTATTTAGACTGGCACAAAGACAGAAATAAAGAGCATCAGGGAAGAAAAAGAGTGGAGAGGGAAAAGATTTAAAGCTTTGTTACTGTAAGTCCAGTCCAAAGCTCTCACAGACAAAATGTGAGAAGAAACAATAACCATTAAGTGTGCCAATGTGGCCTTGTAGCGACTGCTCAAGTGATGTCCTAGATGTGTGCGGTACTGGATTAAGAGAAGAGATATCCAAGACATCATTCACAGAATTAAAATAGCAGAATAGGCACCTACTTGTACATGTAGTTTCTTCTTTAGAGGGACCAATATCTGTTCAGGCAGCACCTGACATTCAGGGAATGCTGTTAATTTTTGTTTCTGCCATCAAAAAAAGCTAAAACACCCATTTAAAAGATTTCTAACAGACTGAAAAGGAAAAGCCACTTCCATCTTCACAGCACTCTCATTAGCCATCTTAATCTGGAGAAGGGAATGTGATAGTACAGTTAGTGCTATCTTCCCTCCATTAGCTGAAATGGCTTTACATATGATGTGAGATTGTTTTCATAGAAATCAGATGAGGAAGCAGGATTCAAAGATTCTGGTCTACAAAATTTGAAGATTTAAATCTTTGTAAGATTTAAGCATAAGAACGTGCTATTCCCTCAGAGTATAATTTGGGACATTTTGAGGCAAGTGCTCTCAAGAAGATTTGCAAAAGCCACTCTAAAACTTGATGATATTCAACTATGTGTGCATGGAAAACAATGTGTTTACTTGCTGGGGGGAACGGGGGGAGAGTGTAAAACTGCTGGCATTATAAGTTCTTTAATTCTTGGTTTTTCTCCCTCTCCTCCTAAATCCCAGGATCAGCCAAACCTGTGTGTGCTTTTATCTAAGCTGAGTGACCGCATTGTAAACCTAACCTCGTCAACATGCTGTAAATGGTTTGAATTAATTAATTTCCTCTGGAAATCTGTTGTATCCTGTATCCTGCTTTAACCCCCTATGAAGAAGGCCCAATGTGGAAGTATCAGTTAGCACCATAAGCACAGCTCAGTGACAACTTACTTTGTTGTTAATGAAAAATGGTTATTGTTCCATGCGGAAGCCTATTGATGTTAATATGTCCAATGCTCTTGTGGGCTAACATCTGGTCTATGTTAGATGTTAATTCTAATTCTCAGTCAATATTTTTGGACACAGCTACTGTTGGCAATTTATTGATATTACCTGTGTGTTCTGCAAAGCTTTGTTTTGATGTATGTAAAGTACATTTATTTTGTAATAATTCATTAATATTACTTCCACTTATTTCATCATGTTGGTAGGGCTTGTAAAGATCCACATCATTAATACCTACTTTCTTGTTTAAGCCCTGTTTGATTCTCTTAAATGTTCCCATTTGAAGCATATCACCACTGTTAGATGTGTGTTTGGTGCTCAAATCTGCCAAGATGTGGTAACAGGAGTAGATAAAAAGACTTCCTCAAACTCTTCTTCCCCAAAAAGAACTTGTGAAACTAAGCCTTGGTTGTCCAAATCACTGAAGCAAAGTGAGTGGAGAGAGAAGAGATATCCACACTTTTGAACGTTCTGTACTTGCCTATAATACCTTTATTTGGAAGGTAGTTCCACTAATGCTTCACTCTTGCTGATTTTTCTGTCTTATTCCTGCCTTGATAGATTTTGAGTGTAAAATAGTTATTGCCTGTTTTTTAGATAGTAAGGAAGGAGCTGTCATCTACCAGACATTTGTAAATTAAACTCTATTAGAATCCATGCAGGTGATACTAAAAATGATAAAATGTTAGTAAGAATGTTTTGATATTTCAAGCAATGGTAAACATAATTGATAAAAGAAATGAATTGAACTGTTTAAGTAAAAAGAGGCCAGAGTGAAGAGCCTGATACAGCAAATGGGACCATTTGAGAGATAGAACAATGAGGGAAGACAGAACTCAGGTTAGGAGCAATTAGTCTGGAATAATTTTCCATCTGGACAATTGTAATTGACTGGACGAAGAAAAAGAGACAATAAGTCAAAAGAGTAAGACTGGGGATAGCTCATGGACCTGGACAGGAGAAGGCAGACAATGGGAACAAGAGTCAAGGGGTGGAGAGACAGAAAATTGAGGCTGAACAAGGAGTTAAAAGAGGAGTTCGATAAGGGGCAAGTTAAGAGATTGGGAGTGGAGGAAGTGGTGGATTCTTGGCTTGAATCCTGGATGGGCTGGGAACCAGGTGAGAGAAGGCTTGGATTGAGTCGAGGTTAAGTGGAGAGTTTGTGAGCAGAAAGTGAAAATGGATGTATGCTGACCCTGTGGGAATGGCTGGACAAAAGGGATTCAAAAGAAGAATTTCATACTGACAGTTCAGATATGAAGATGGGACTGGTACTAGGAACCTGGTACCACTGAGAAGAGGGTAAATGTGGGGAGAAAAAGTAGAGTGGCTTTAGTGAAAAGTATTATTTATTTCTTTCTTAGTTTTAAAGTGCATTACTTTGCATCTTTAGCATTTTAATGTGGGAGTGATGGGGGGTGAGGTGTGCACTGTAAATGTAATTTATTAGAATGGGTGCTGTGGTTTGCAACACATTGTTAAGCACTGAGATCTTAAACATCCTCTTTTATAAAGAATCCTTGGTTGCTATGGAGGCAGTTTCAAAAGTCCTTTGTTAGAATATGTGTTTTCTGCTAATAAAAAAAGAGGTCGCACATTTTTGGCTCAAAGATGATAACCCAGAAAAAAAAATCACCGAAGGGGTGGAGAATTAGAAAGTCAGGGAAAAGCACATCGCCCGTAGGGAGAAGACAGTCTGTAACTAAGGAAAGTAGAGACAGGTAGGAAACAGAGTCTCCACATTTTCTGAATTGTTTCCACTTTTTCTTGGTTATCTATTTGCAGAATTAAAACAAACTGCATTGGGAAGGGAAGGGCACTCCTGTTCAAAAGCTCTTGCAGTTAGGAAATTAAATCTATGCAAACTAAACACAAACTGAAGTCTTCAGAATAATCAGTCTGTTGTTTCTAGCAGGCATCTTACACTGCTCAGAAAGGTGTCTGAGCAGCTCTCAAGGAAAGAGAAACAGGCATTTCATCCCAAAATGTTACTCTTTTCTTACTCCCCAGTAGCAAAGGATTGTATTTAGCATCAGTCTTCAGTCTGGGAACTTGTGGCTTAAGGGAAAAGAGAGGAAGGTGTAGGATTTTGTTTTCTTTGAATGAGTTATAAGCTTCTGTGAGTTCCTAGTCCTGCTATGACCAGTGAAATATCTTGCCTCAGCCATTTTATGCTGGATAAACTGCAATGCTTCTGGAGAGTGCTGTTATCACAGAAGGTCGGGCATAGTCAGGGTGAGCGGGAGAGCCCATGGCTGAAGACCATGTAGGCTACATGCTGGAACATGTAGAGAGTCTGGGCACATTCTTAAAGCCAGCCACGGCTTATTTGAACCCATCATGCTTCTCTTAGCTCTACAGCCCCATTGTGTGTGAGCGTCTGAGGCTCGGGAGGAGGGGCATATACTGCTGTGAATGGGGCCCATGTGGGTGGACTGGGGCTGGAGAGCATATGTGAAAAGCAGATGTGGTGTGTGCTCCTGAGCAGAGCGGAGTGTGACAGCAGGGGCTTGGGAAAGAAGTCTCTGTAATGACTGTGTTAAGATATTTTAATAAAGAAGTTACCTAGTGTAAATAAATCCATATGTTTTGTAATCCGTAGTCCCATTCTGGTTCAGCATCTGGCAATGTGGGGATTTAGTAGTGATAGAATTAATGGTATAGCTTCCTATTATATTTAATGGGGGGTGGAAAACAATTAACGACTTATTTTAAATGACAGTTTCTAGAATAGTCTTCATTAAGGAAGGCTCACAATTAAAGGAGATTGTGTTTGTTAAAAGCCAGAAAGAATTACACTAACCAACAAGAGCAACTCGGAAGAGAGATTGATATGCACAAGCAGCTTGTCATTGTGCACGTATTATAACTAGGGAGGTTCAAAACTTGTCATAGAAGTGATTCTGGGGGAGGGACAACATATTTTGACAAAATCTTATTTTCTATGTGAAAAATATCCATTTTATCTGAGCTTTATTTACCTTTTGCCTATCTTTTCCTACCATCCTAATTTCCTCTCCCACAATCAAGAAGTGACAGTGTCATAAAAAATAAGGGTTTTCTGGAAGGACATGGAACAGATAGTTTTTTGTTTGTTTGTTTGTTTTTACCAGAAAATACTGATAAAAACTGTTTCTAATTTGCTTGCTTTAGCAGTGAACTTTTTTTCAGGAGAAATAAATAACTACCTATATCTTCAGTCTTTATGGACGTACTGGGTCAAGTAGCTTGTATACAGACTTCCTGTTTGCCCCTAGTTCTTACCCCATAAAATACTCACTGAACTTTCATTTCATGAAAACAAGGCACAGTTTCTAGGTGTGCATTGTCAAGCTAATGTTTCATTTTTTTAAGCATACCATTCTTTAAAACATAGGCTGAAGGTACCACTATAGAGAAAATGGGAAATTACCCCTTTAATCATTAGGAGCCTGACCCTGAATATTCAAATATTCTGGTTTTCCCCTGACGTTTTTCTTGCTTTAAGATTGCATTCACCACATCACTTCTGAAACATCATTTTCCTAAGGTTGACTATGTCTTTATTATATAGGATATACTTTAAATGCCACTGAGAATGTTTTGAAATCATGCAAGTTCATAGCAGTAATGATAACTGTGAAATTGTTCCCAATTTCACACATCCGACACTTTCTTAGGGGGAAAAATATTCCACAAATTTAATAAAAATAAAGTAGTGAAATGTGGACATTCATAGCTTGTTTATCATCACTACAATAGCTGCATGTATTCTGGGGAATTGCAGTCACCAAAGGGGTACAAAGTTGCACAGCTATTTCCTACTCCTGTTTGTGTCCCTTCAGGAAAAGGAGTGTTAGGACTTTCCTCTCCCAACTGGCTGGTTTGCTGAAGGGTGGGGTTAAGGAAACGATAAAAGGGAGTGAAATGTTACCTTGTTTTTATAGTTTTGCTGCCAGTAGCTAGCCCTAGGGGAGACAGGCGTATTGGTAGTTAGAGCTTTGGTGGTGTAAGAGATCCCTGGATTTAAAGAAAAGTGCTTTTGCCTCACTCAGCGAGGTACCCCAGAGGCTTCAGTGGATGAAAAACAAATGTGCTACATGCTGCTACAAATCTTTACATTCATGCTAGCTTGAATTTCCCCAGCCCCAAAAAATGCAGCCCTACAAGATTTCTACCAACAGAATGATTTCTGTTCCGCTGCGCACGATGAGGGCTGGCGAGCTGGGCTCCCCCTGTGCCCAAGCACGGCCCTGCTGGAAGCCTCGGTGCAGCTCTCCCGTGCTCGCTGTCGGCTGGTGTGGACAGGAGAGCCCAAAGCACCCAGGAGCTGCTGCCAGGTGGACCAAAGGGGCGGAGGCTCCTTAATGGCTGCTGCCTGGTTGGGAGATTAGTGTGGCAGAACGCCATCATGTGCCTCCCTGCCTTTGACAAATCCCTGCATTCCCTTGACACGCCCATACAAACCCTTTTCCCAAGCAACCCACGGGGCAGCAGAGCAACTGCTTTTAGGTTGGCTCCCCTTATGAAACCTAGCTATCTAATGTTTTGCTGTATGCACAGGAGTTTGAAAAGAGATTGGCTTGCTGTCACTTACTTATACTCCCAATTCCATATTTCTGGCTCTGCTGTTCCCCTAATTTTGCTTCAGAGACATTGATAAGAGATATGAGGACAGGTTCTCCTTCTTCCAAGAAACAGAAGATTGGCCAGAGCTGGGCAGATTGCTCAGGTGTCCCTGGGGCATTACATTCTCCCCAATGGTTAAGTTGTACAGAGAAATGTATGTAGCTTGCTTACACGGTTAATTCTCAGAGATCACCAGATATGGGTGAGTATTTGTTTTCCTGCATCATACTAGCAGGGACTTGTGCTTGTTCTTTACCTCTCTGCAATATGGGTCACTGTTTTCTATCCAGGATCATAAAACGAGTCCCAGCACTTTCCCAGGCAGTGGCAGTCTCCACTTTCTTTTCCACTTCATCATTGCAGCTTTGCTCTCCTACCACAGATCTTCACCATCTGCTGTAAGGTGCTGGAGAATGGTTTGCAGACATACACTGAATAAGATCTTCTTAACTAAGGCATCTAATGCATGGTTTCCTATAGTTGTTAAGGTCTGGACTTGTTGACATAGATGCAACAAAAGTAGAAAAAAAGGACCAAAAAGTGAAATATTAATGATGTAATTTAAGCGTTGTGGTGCAGTAGCAGAATTATGTTATATTTAGGAGCAAAAAAACCTTACATTTGTTAATAGCTTTTAAGACACATACACACACCCTGCAACCAGGATTTATCTCACCTGTGATCTCAGTTACCCTGAAGTCACGATTATCTCATTTGTCACTGATGACAAATGAAGCAAAAAGAGGCCATGCACTTAATTTAGTTGTCTCAGTAAGATACTTGCATCCATATCTTTGTGCATAATAGTTCTGCCAGGTTTTAATGAAGAGCATTTCCCTCCTTCCAAGAAGCTAACAAATAGAACACAGTCATGTCTATCCCTGCTAGGCAGAACTAAGCCATCCTCCTCAAACACAGTTGCTGCAGAAATTCTAAAATTTCTATTTCTTTTTATCTGAGGAAAACTAAGGGACACATTCTACTCGTTCTTTATGTCATTGTGGTGGGAAAAAGGAGACACTGAAATTGCTCCTTTTGTGTTTCTAGTGCTACTGTACAAATGTATTTTCCTATAACATTTTTACTGTTATGCCCTAGGGAGAAATGCTAGGAGAATCCAAATATTTAGATGTTTATTATCCCTTCCACGTGTATTTTCCATTAGCATCAATGAAATTTAAACATGTACATAGGGAAAGGAAAACAAATAGTTAATGATCTAACTGAGAGAAAAGGAAACACAGGGCCCCCAGAAAACAAGCTCGCTGTAAAGGGGAGGAAAATTATTTTCCTGAATTAATTATACTTAATAGCAATGGAAAAGACCTGATGGACTTGGATCATCTCTCTCTGCCCTCTGCAGGACAGAGGTATTGTATCTATGCTTTTGTCTCTCATGCTTCATACATAAGCTACCCTTAGAGACCTTCAGTGACAGTGAATCAAATGCCTTCAGAGCCTTATCACTGGCAGCTAATTACCATGACTGTCAAGAAATGTTTTCCTGATGTGCAACTTCACCAGGAGAACTGCTTCCTCTGCTCAGAAAATGCATGGGCAGTTACTTGTGTGCTTAACTGTGACAGAGGGAAGGCAAGCAGTAACTGATGCTCTAAGAAGGAAAAGGATTTCCTAGCAGGTCAGACTATTTTAGAGTGGTCACAATGAGGAACGTTAGAACATTACAAAAGCCACAGCTTTGCTTTAATTTATGTACCTGTGAAAACAAATAAAAAAATAAGAAGTCAGTCTCATAACGAAAGAACGTATGTTGTAAAGTGTGTCTTCTCCAAAAGTCCCAAATAAGTAAAGAAATACCTTGGCTGAGTACTGAGTCACAACAAGTTTACCATTCCACTGTTTTGATGAAAGCAGTGGAACAGCAGGTGTGACTTGTAGGTGGAGGACTGGTTACAAAAGACATGGAGAAGGCTGAGGTACTTCACAACTTCTTTGCCTCAGTCTTCACTGGCAGTCAGGCTTCCCACATCTCTTGAGTGCCCAAACCTCTAGGCAGGGGCTGGGGGAGCAAAGTCCCTCCCACTGTAAGCAAAGAGCAGGTTCGGGACCTCCTGATGAAACTGAACAGCTACAAGTCTATGGGGCCCGATGACGTGCATCCCAGCATCCTGAGGGAACTGGCTGATGTAGTTGTCAAGCCACTCTCCATCATATTTGAAAAGTCCTGGCAGTCAGGC
>VXAA01006346.1:86241-112735 GCA_013399115.1 Anseranas semipalmata
ACATGAGCCAGCAGTGTGCGCTTGCAACCCAGAAGGCCAACTGTGTCCTGGCTGCATCAACAGAGGCATGGCCAGCAGGTCAAGGGAGGTGATTGTCCCCTCTGCTCTGCCCTTGTGAGGCCCCACCTGGAGTACTGCATCCAGGTCTGGGGCTGCTGGCACAAGAAAGATGCGGACCTGTTAGAATGGGTCCAGGAGAGGGCCACAAAGATGATCAGAGGGCTGGAGCACCTCTCCTATGAAGAAAGGCTGAGGGAGAAAGGGGGCTTATAAAAAGGATGGAGAGGGACTCTTTACTCGTGTAGATAATGATAGGACAAGGAGGTGTTCAAGGCCAGGCTGGATGGGGCCCTGGCCAACGTGATCTAGTGGGTGGCATCCCTGCCTATGGCAGGGGGGTTGGAACCAGATGATTTTTAAGGTCCCTTCCAACCCAAGCCATTCTATGATTCTATGATTCTATGATTCTGTGATTCTACGATTCTATGATTCTATGACTTACCACAACTTCAGAGAGGTGTTCTGGCAATTTCTATAGGCAGAAAATTGGATGAAAGAACAACACAGCAGTATTTTTTTTTCCCAGATTGGTCCTTCTGACATTTCATATGGTGACTCCTGATGTCTCTTTTAAACCAGTGACAGAAGTAGACACTCTAGATTTGCCAGAGCATGGCAACTGCTGGTGCCCATCCTCCCTCCTAATATTGCATTACAGACATTATCAGCGTAGCCAAGCAGCTAATGGCCATCAGCATAGAGCTCTGGGAAGCTGAATGCTCTGATGCAGACTATAACACCTCAAATGACTAATGAAGACACCACTTAGCACAGAATAACATCAGAAAATATTTATGTTCATCTATTCATTATGAACACCTTTCAGAGGAGTAAACTATTCTGTCTAGTGACAGACATTTCCACAAAAGTGGAGCTGAAGGGGTTGCATACATCACTACATCCTTTGCTGGGAAAACATGTTTCTTCTAGATACACGTCTCTCCTTGCTTTGAAAGCGGATAGTCAGGAACACTTTCTGAGTTGTGGTAAAATCTTAGACAAGTTTTCCACATTGTAAATTTAGCTAAGCTCACAATACTTTGGAATTTTACTGCAGTGCCTAACCAGTGTATTTCTCTCTTTCATTTCATTAAACTAACAGTAAAAAACATTAATGGAACTTACATAGAATGGATAACTGACACATTTCTGAAATAGTCACTGACCTGTATACACAGAGGAATAAGAGACCTTAGATGTCAGGTTAGGAATACAGCAATGCATTTGACTGTCTAAAATCAGGACAGACAAAGCCAGGGGAGAGCCCTGGTACATTAATACTGCAAAGCATATTCATGATGTGATGGTGGCACTTTTATTAAAAGGTGAAAAGTAATGCTTTATTTTGGAAACATAATTTTCCCTGCTATTTTAACAGCTATATCTCTGGGATGATCATTAACCTTTATTCACTTTTAAAATTCATTATTGTTTTTCCACAATGGAACCTATTGAGGTTTCCATATTATATTTCTAAATTGTTCTTGGAGGAATGAAGCAGATGCACTCATTCAGAACAAACGAGAACAGATAATTAAAAATAAATACTTCAGTAATTGCAAGGTGGTTCAATTAAAGTAACAAAGAGAACCAATTGTGATTGATCCATTCAAAGTCATAGTTTGCTGTTACAAATTGGATTTGAATTTTGTCTAGTCAGGGACAGGCATATGATCTCAAGGTTGAAATTGCCAGACAAAGAATCTGAATGATGAATTAACTGCACTGAACCTTCTCTTATTTTCAAGGGAGTGTTGATGCTAACCAACTTTGCACCAGTGCTTTCACTAAGATTTTAACATTTTTCTGGGATTTGGGATTTATATTTCTGGTGGGTAATTTTATTGCCTATCAGTCAGACAGTATGCATAAATATGTGCAATGAAGCAAGGAAAAATCTTACAAAGATGGAAGCACACGGCAAAGTTAAAAAAAAAAAGTTCATGCTTGTTCTGTACTTAGAGAACAGTTACAAGGAAGACTGATGGACGTAGACAGACTGCTGTCAGAATTGCAAAGCCTGGAGTATTACAAAGCCCAGAGTACCGATTATTTCATTTATTATCCAACAGCTTCACAGAATTTTTGTTCACAGATGATTTCATGTACTTCTTTCCACAGCTAAAGGATAATTCAAATAAAAGAAACTTAGAATTATACAAGATAGGCATTGCACCATCTAATTTGTTGAATTAAGGACACAGGATTAGATTCCTTCCCTTCTTTATGTGTGACTGAGAAGAGTCACACACCTCAGAAGGGCAGTGAGAAACCCCACATGCTGAGCCGGAAGCTGCTTAGAAATCCCACTTTCTGAAACTCCAGCCCATTTCAAGCTCTAAGCCAACTCCAAGAGATCCCTCTATTTCTGAAACCAGAGACAAGGATTGTCTCCAGAGAAATACCAGGTACCATCTAAAGTAACTGATCACAGCCCTTTAACACTTGATGAGAAGAGGTGTCACTACCAAGTTTTCTGTAACAAAAAGGTGATTATAGTATTCAGACAAGAGGAAGTGCAAGAACCAGATTCTGTTCTTCTCAGTCTGTGGAGTTCTAAATTTATAGCTTCCACCTCAGTAGGCAGTTTCCTCCTTGAAAGAAACAGTTATTGTAACACTTCACTGGGTAGAAATGATATTCTGCAACTGTCTTGGTGAAGTTAGGTCATTGCCTAGAAAAGAAGGTAAGTTTAGCTGTTTTTTTTTTTCCCCCTTTGTAAGAAAAAAAAAATCTGAAAGTGAACATATTTGGCATGAATGACTTGATTCAACATTACTATGACATAATGTCAGGAAAAAAGAAAATATGTAAAGAAGAAATCCCAGTTGTGAGGTATTAATTTCTCTCCTGCAGAAATATTCATTGTCTTCTGTTTATTAACAGTAAATAACCTCGCTATATATTAATGCAGGAAGATAAAGTTCAATGTGTCTTCCTGCTTCCCCATTTTTATGAGACCATTACTACTAAGCCTTCCAAAAATTATTACTGCAAATCAGTTGTCTGCAACTGAAGAAGAGAGTATATATATAAAGGTATTTTGGGAAATCTATTATTTTGTGAGTTGTAACATTTACACTTGTCCAGTCAATAACAGTTGTTTTTTTATACTATATCTTTACTTGCTAGTCTTTCTTTTTAGGTCTATTTCTTCTTTCATTGGAGGGGAACCAGGAGATAAAGTGATCAAACACAATCTTCAGAAGCAGTCTTTGTGGGGTGATTTGTCAGGCACAGTGAATGGAATATTTTATTCCATTAGGTGAAAGGAACCTTAATTGATACTTGAGAGCAATTCTTTTGACAAGAAGAGGTTTTTACAAAGTTCTCCGACCCTATCTAGAATAATATTAATTTTAGTGTTGCTAAATACCAGAATATAAACTAAACTGTATTTTCAGCTGGATCTGAGGGAGTAATAATTTCTGTATGAATTAAGTACCTTGTTAGATGCCTCTCAAAACAGAAACACAAAGGAAACAACAGCCAATAGCAGAATGTGGAGAAAATGTCAAACGCACTGCTGGTCCTCTCTGCCTCCACCCTCCCAGCATGCTTCAAAGTCCATCTGAATGACTTAAAATATACCATTATCTTGTCTTTGCTACTTACACCATGATAACTTATATTTTGTATCATCTGCTTTTCAGATTTTTCCCCCTAATGGATTTGTTTTATATGGCCATATATATAGCAGGATGAAGAAAAAATCTATTTATTTTTATATTCCTTTTCTTCTAACTGTATAGCTGACATTGACAAGTTATTTAAAATCAGAGAAATTAAAAATGCAAGAGTTCAGAAGATGCCAAGAGATCACCTAGTCCATCTTATTTTCTAGGAAGCGTAAGAATATGTAAACAACGTGAATGAAAATTATTGAAAAATCTTGCTGCTTATCCCAAAATCTTCCACATAGCACAAGTCGTCTTTACGGGCATGTTGCTTCTATTAATTTTTTAGTGTCAGGAATTGAATTAGCCATCTGTTCCTTTCCCTGGGGTCGCTGCCATCCTTGGCAAGATTTCAAAACTCTTGCCAAGGTTTTTCCTATTTCTTCTCTTACCACTTCCTCTTCAGAGTCGAGGATGTCATTTGTGTGGCCCTGTAGGTGCTCTGTCTGCTTAAAACAGCTGTAATTGCCTTTCAGTGTTTTGCTACCTCTGCCCTCAGGAAATTTCCTGCAGTCCTCTTTAGAATATGAAAGGTCTTGAAGCAAGTCGACCTGCTGGTGACAGTTGTCATTTTCCATCTTGCCCTCTGAGCCTTTGTTTTCACACATTTCACACTGTTTCAAGCAGGGTTTCAGCAAAGCTGTCTTCCTAGCATTCATCCTTACCTGTCTCCCTCTTTCATCTCTCTTTGTCTACCATAAAAGGTGTTCCAGGTGTTTAGGGAGAATACATCTTTTTTTGTTGACAGGCTCTTTTGTCCCTTTTTGCTGAGTCATCACAATAACACAACAGGAAGATGGGGGCTCAGCTTGCTGAGCAGTGTATGTTTTCCTTGTGTTATTAAGACTATTATCTATTTTTTTACTGATGCAGAAAACAGGAAAACAAATATTTTTGAAAATATAAATGTGTACTTGTATACCTAAACCCACTTGCTTTTCATTTTTTTGCCCAGTGTCTTTAGTTTCTGCTTTTAATGTTAGATTGAGCTAGACAGAACTGTTTGTAATCATTTTCTTTTTTTTTTTATGTAAAAGGCAATCTGTAGCTTTTTTTTTAATTATTATTAAAATGGCTAAATGTATAGCTAAAGCAAACTTCTATGATATATGAAATTAATACGACTGCTCTACATCAGGAGACATTTTAAAGATCATTAACATTAGGTACTCAAAGCTGTATTATTGTTTCCATTTCTCATTCACAGCTACAGTGTAGAAATGCCTGATGAATCAATGCATAAATACAGCATGATTTACTCTTTGCTATCTCTTTCTTTTTCAAGCATTCCTCACATACAAGAATCCTACCAAAATGCAGTGGGACATGAAACTCCAAAAGCCTTGTGTCATCAGAAACTCTGACTCACCTGAGAATCCAGTTCAGTAGGAAGAAGTTCATCAGTCACTGAAATGCTGTCACCACCTGCAGTACACTGCGGTGCAGCTATTTAAAATTACGTGTTATTATAGGGCAGGGTGGGAAGAACAACATTCTAACCAACTGCACTTAGAGGGATTTTAAAGAGCTAGTACATATTTACTCCATCTGAAACTTTACAAGGTTATTACAGATAAAATGCTTAGGGCTAATTAATGACAAGGGCTCAGGGTTTTCATCTTGTTGTCTGCAACAACAGCAGGCAACATTAACCCTATATAAATTCTTTTTTTCATCAGTAAATTCTGTCACTCTTATGTTGAGTGAAGATTCATAAAGCTTATCCACCTCTGATGCTTTCTGTATATCCACAAGCCTTGACACCTTCATGTTCAAATGCTTCATGATATATAATTATCCTTATTTTACTGAGGGAGAAGAGAAATCCAGAGAGATGCCCAAGTCACACAGAAAGTCAGTCAAAAACTAAAAGCTTAACTAAAGTTTCTGAGATTTTGCACAGTCTATAATCTTCCTTTTCATAACATCTTTTGTAGCTACAGATACAAAAGCACAAAGAAGTAGCTATCAGCAGATACTTCTGTGCAGGCAGAAAGTGGGTTTTTGATGGATAAGTTAAATCAATGAGGCACTTCATGGAAGATGTTATTCAAGTTCACTCACCCTGTCCCAGAAGTCTCAGGTTTTAATCCAGTAGCTTGTGTTGCTCAAGTTTTCTGGCTGTGTGGTTTGTGTGGGCCTACATTTATTAATACTGGATCCAAGTGCTTCCAAATCACTTGCAGTACAAATTCAACTTGAATCATGCATCATCACAGAATGAAGAATTAGCCACAGTGTATGATATAATGGTTATATTGGTTTTATCTTGGGTATATGAAAACAGTCAACACTTGATGTGGATGAAGTAAGAGGCTTATGTAGGTTATATTTGATGTGGGATTAATCCTGCTCCTACCTTCTCCTCCTTCCCTCCTTCTCCTCCTCCAAATAAATAAATAAATAAAATTTGGTTGGTTGATTCAGTACTGCAAGAGATTCTTTTTCAAGTATTTCACATTGTTGCGGGAGTCACATATTGCATATCCTCTCCTCTCCTATCTTACGAGAAACTGCTGCCTACCCTACAAGAAATATTTAAGAGGTGCTTGGATATATTCAATGTATTACCTGTTTATGTTTCATATCACCACCTATTACCATTGCAAATGAACCTCATTTACTTGAAAATCAGTAGAGTCTTTGGCAGAACCCAGGCATTCCCTGGCACTCTGCTTTTTGGAACTCATTTCACATTTGGGGCAGTCTAGGGCACTTTCTTTCTTGGTTTCAAGGTTTCCTGGCAGTGTAATCAAAACTGACATTTTGACTGCAGAAATGGAGATGGAAAGGAAGGAGCAGGGCCAGGCCAGAAAGCTGGGAAGAGCCCAGGCAAGTTAAGCTTCCTACTCCCACTGCTTCTCTCTTGTTTCTGCAAAAAACATGATCCTTTGCTTGGTGACAGCACAGAAAGAGCAGAAGGCTGTGCAGATAGGAGGCAGAGACTGGTTATTCAAGCAGTGCACTACATGTCCTCATCTGTCATCTCAGGCAGTCTGCCATTGTAGGCTACTGTTTATTTTGCCTGTGACTAAATAAGCACTGTTGGTAGGGTTCAAACTATTATTCTTTTCCAATGGAAGGGCTTTGTGAAGATTACCATCCCTCTCACAAAGCTGCAGGTTTCACCACTGAATGTTTCCTATAAGTACTTCCGCATCACTCATTAACATTTAAAGATCTGTAGCATCATATGAATATCTATCTGGATGCAGAGGGTTCAGATTAACAGCTATGTGACTGAGAATTGCTGAATCTGAAATAAAGGAGGGCTTTCTCTATTAAAAAATGTCAAAATCTTAGGAAAAATCTTAGAAAATCTTAGAAAGTGCCTATGCAGCCTGATTGTATTCGACCATTTTATTGTCTTTTCTACACAGATACCCTGGTTTGGATGGTTAGTTAATCATTACTGCTCTAGTTCAGGAGAACTGCCACCTCAGGATGAAAAAATGTATTTGCAGCTCCCCTCTGAACACAGTGATGTTCCACAGCATGCTAATACATGTACAAGTATTACACTGATGCTATAAGCTCTGTTGCCAGGATACTTTTGCAAGACATTTTTCTTTGACTGTCAGTTGAAAATGGTGTGAAATAGCTGTTATTTGAAGTATTTCAAACTACTGTTCACCCATAATGCTTTAAGTAGCACAATAGCTAGAAAGCATGAAGTGGAACATCAAAATCTATATGAACAATGCTTACTATTAATATTATACCTACAGGATAATTTCAAATCCCTCAGTGAGCTGACAGAGAAGTATGACCCTCCGAAGTACTATCCCTTTCAAAATTCCAGTGCACTAATTCTGTCTTCTACCATCTGCTTTATAGGACTGCACTTTCATATAAAAAAGAGCTTGAGTTTTGTAGATTGCAAAGAAGAGATAAGACTTATCTAGAAGACCCGTTAGGTAAGGCAGGAGTAGATCTTGCAAACCAGTTTTCCCAGAAAATCCATTTTTAATAGAATTTCAAAATTTCTCAAGCATGCTCTGTACTAGGCTCTTCAGTGAGCTGCCTAGAGATACAGTGTTCCAGATCTCAGAAACTATCTCATCATCATGAATCTCAAAATATCTGCTGCTATCTGATATTATAAGCTAAAACACCAAGAAGAAATTATATCTCTATCACACAGGGTGCAAAGCGCTCTGTGCGAGGAAGTGCTAGGGGAATGGGAGGAGATCATCCTCACACTGAACATCGCTCTCCAGTGAATTGCAAAGTGATACACAAATCCTGAGGTAACTTGGCTGACAACAGTAGCAAAGTCTGAGATTCAGACAACAACAAAACCCAAGAGGATATAATTTCTCTGGTTAATTTATCTACATCACGTGAGAGATCAGTCCCTTTTGCATCAATCCTAGTCACAGTCTCCTAGCTGTACTCACACTGTAACTACAAGAACCTGAAGATCTCAGATTATGAAGGGAGAAACTGTGGGTTAAGGAGAGCATTTGGCTTTGTGTAACAGCTCAAACTGCTTTCCATAGCTCTTAAACATACATTCAAATGTGCCATGTGAGCTATTACTGTCATTACCTGTAAAATCACCTCTGAGCAGTCAGTCTGGCTAACTGAAAAGATGTGTGGAATCTCTCATCCTCCTTGGTGGCCCCAAAAGTAAAGAGATACAAAACCATTGCACCTTTACCTTTCTTCATATTAAATTCCAATTCTGCTGGCATGAGCCAAGAGATCGGAACTCAGTCTGCTGACATAGTGTAAAACTGAATTGGAAAACTGTGTAAATAAGTTATCCTTGTGTATAATAGAAAAATCTACGGAGCTTGTGCACACAAGACAACTGTGTGAGCATTAATCCACAGAATGATGACAAAAGAAAAAAGCTAAAGCAGAAGGTAAACATGGGATTAAATAGATTTTTTTGATATTTATAATAGGATACAGAGTATAAGGACATGAATTATTAAAGTAATCCTGACACTACAGACATTGCAATGATACAGTTTTTAATGTGGATTCTTATCCAGGCTATCATCCCCAAAGGCTCTAAGGATTGGTGGATGTTCAGTAGCTCTCAGTAGTTTATTCTTAAAGTTGTAAAACACAAGATTAGAGGCAGATCCTGCCTGCCTTTGTGCTCTGTTCCAACTTTGAGCACATAGGCTGAACCTAATTTTCCTCTGGTCACTTCTGTGGTGCAGTGACCAGAGACCTGGTCACTTTCTGTGAGCAATGAGTGACCCTTTCTCATGCCAAAGCCTAAAGACTGCCAAGACAGGAGGAGGCAAAAATCCAGTAAGATTATGTAGAGTATATCTGTATTACTGGAAAAATGATTCCATCCTTCCTTTCTGACCAGGGATGGCCCTTGTCAGTGCAAGCAACTGGCAAAATTGCCAAAGACATTGAGTAAAAATTGTAGAAACATAGACCATTCCTTTTCCCTGAATACAACAGGAACAAATAACATTATTCAATTTCCTTATTCAAAAAAACATACTTGCTTTCTTGATTGCCATGCTCCCTTCTACCTGCTTTTCCTGAAGGAAAAGAAAAAGTAAAAAAAATCCTCTTGGATTCCTTGTAGTTCCAGATACACTGTCCTCTGCTCCTGTGGCTGTCCACATTCTCCTGTGATGTGTGACTCCAATCACATCCTTCTGTCACATACAGTCATGCACATCTCCAGCAGTATATATGCAGGCCAGTGAAACAATCAAGGACAGACCTTCTGTCCTTTCTTAGTTTGTTTTGAATCATGACTTCCCTTACAGTCCAGTGCATATTTAATTGTTCCATGATTTATTCCCACCTAATGTGCTAAGCACACCCATTAACTCCAAAGATGTCTGTGATTGCCTGTAGATCATGAACACCCTTTCAGGATGCTGTCAAAATATTTCAGCATCAGACTGTCATTGCAGATAGGATGGCTGGCATTTTAAAGTCATATTTCTCCCTTTCTTTGTATGTGCCCATTGTACAAGGAGTCTTTCTTTCAAATTTGGTATTTGCAGTATGCTTCCAACACTGTTTACAGTTGTGATCAGAGGCACAACATCCAGCTGGTGGCCAGTCGCCAGTAGTGTGCCCCAGAGGTAGATACTAGGGCCAATATTGTTTAATATACTCATTAATGGCCTGGAGCATCAAATAGAGTTAGGAAATGATACAGAACTGGGACAAGTGGCTGATACACCATATTTATCTCGACAGGCTGGAAAAATGTGCAAACAGGAATATCATGAGATTCAGCAAACAGAAGTGCGGAGTACTGCACCTAGGGAAGAAGAAGCACATGCACCAAGCTGTGGGCAGACTGCATGGAAAGCGGATTTGCAGAAAAGGAACTTGGGGTATACAACAAGATGACTGTGAGCCTGCAATGTGGCCTCACAGCAAAGAAAGCCAAAAGCATCTTGCGCTGCATGAGGAAAAGCATTGTCAGCAGGTTGACGGAGGTCTGCTTAGCACAGGTGAAACACATCCAGAGTGCTTGATCCAGTTCTGGGCTTCCCAGTAGAAGACAGACATGGACATACTGGAGCAAGTACAACAAAGGGCCACAAAGATGGTTAAGGGACTGAAGGGGGGAGAAGAAAAGGCTGAGAGAGCTGGGACTGTTCAGCATGGAGAAGAGAAGGCTTAGGGGGGGATCTCATTGCTGTGCCTAAATATGTTATGGGGGGAGTAAGAAGACACAGACAAAGTCTTCTCAGTGGTACCCAGTGACAGGACAAGCAGAAATGGGCACAAACTGCATTATTCATGTTTAAACATGATAAAAAAAACATTTTTAGTGTGGGGAGGATCAGAATCAGGTACAGATTGTTCAGAGAAGTTGTGTTGCCTTGATTCTTGGAGATATTCAGAAGCCAACCAGATATGGCCCTCAGCAAACTGCCCTAGTTGACCCTGCTTTGAGCAGACAGCTTGGACTAGGTGATCTCCAGAGATCCTTTCTAACTTTATTTTTTTTTTTCAGTCTCATCCTACACTACCAGTTTATACTGAAAGTATTCTGCAGAACAGTGCAAAGGTGAGACATTCTGTTCAGGGTTACCTTTACAAAACAATGCACTACAGTGGTAGAAGCCCACCAGACACCATTGCAGAATATAAAGTTGTGTCACTTTTAATGTCTTGTTTTAACAGAATCATGGAAGAAGGAGTTTTTAAGTAAGAAATTTACAGATAAATGAAAACAGCTTTAGTGAACCAACCAACTAGCATTGGTATACAAATTACACTTTACTTTTATCCTTCTTTTCAGCCTGAGATTCCTTACACAAAAACAGCATCCTCTGAAAAAAAAAAAAAAAAAATGAAGAAAAGTTGCTATTAATTATTCACTAGTCTACAGATTTCCCATCCATTTAGCAGTAATACACTTTCCAGGCAAATTATTTACTATATCATTGTTCATCACTGAAACAACTTGAACAAGTTCAGAACATAGCTTCAAGGCCTTGATACCAAACTCAGAGCTACAACAACCTGTGGAGATACAGCCACTCCTACAAACGCCAGTAAGCCAAAATTTGGGAGGATTAGGTGTTCTTAAATTAAATTGAGTGTTAAATTAAAGTGTTCTTAATCCATAAATTCATGAGCCTGGTTGGCTGGAGGATAATATCCACATCATACTCACATAAGCTATTAGATAATAACTAAATATATTATTTTTTTTACTCTCAGAAATAGTAATTTGCTAACCACTGTAAAATCTTTGAATGGACATCCAAGCACTTATACCTGTATGTCCATAGCTAAAATAATCTGTGTAGTGGCACTTCAGTGAAGGTTTCTGTTCCCTTAGGTAGGAGTAAGAACAGTATACGTTTTTATGCCTTTTTCCTTGCAAAACAAGACCAGCAATTTCTGATTGTAAAGTTGTGACTTGAAAAGCAAAATCAACAATTCTACTTTTGTTTATTTTTCACGGAAAATCACAGTATTCTGGAAAATCCCGGAATTCCTCAGTCAGTATCAAAACATCTCTGTTTTAAATATATCATAAATCAAATGACATGAACTGCTGTCTCAGAAAGATCGCATGATTACATGGAAATGTCTGACATCTTGTTCATAAAGATATTAACAAATTAAATTGTATTTGATTTAATCTCTATCTCATACCAGTGCTTGAAGAGTTAATTAACAAACATGGTGCAAAGAAGGTTACAGAGATTTTATACCACTTTGTAGGCAATCAGAGAAGATAAAACAATTCTGCCTGTGTTAGCAGACTGTATGCAACATAGGCAGCGCTCATATGGATTCTTATCAAAGCTTCAGTCAAAATCACATTGCATCCACGTACAAGTAATTTTTCAGGAAATGACAGTGTTGTGTTCTCTGCCATATTTATACATATTTCTGTCTTTTAAGGGTTTCTGCTACTAATAACACCAAGTTGTTTGCTTTCTACATATCTGTTTTCCATAATTATCCAAACTCTCCAGGTGTTTATAATAACTGTAGGAATTTCTATCCAGGGTGAAGACAAATTGGTCACGGAAACTATTCATTTTATACTTTTTAACTCCTGTCCTGACTGACTCTCAGGCTTCTCAGTTTTTACCTTTACTCCTTTAGCCCTCCTTTCAACCTGTATGTGCTTCTCTCATGAGAATCTTCATAACTTTTAATGTACATCTAGTGGAATTATCAGAGAACCTCAATTTTAAATCACAAGCTGGGCTTTTTGATATTCTTAAGTTGATGGATATTTTTATTTTAAAATGTGGAAAAAAAAGAAAGAAAGAAAAAACAACACAACATTTTTTGCAAAAACTGATCCTTTTTCTTAACTATGCTTTTTTTTCTTTCTTTTTGCCTTGTCAAAGGAAACAAAAGGTTTGATTAACAAGGAATAAAACCACGACCATATTACTTTCATTAAAAATATCATACCTTAATTTTTCCAGAAAACATTTCATAAATACTTTCAAAACTTGAAATGATATTTATTTTCAAATTAAGAAATTAAATCTACTTCAACATATTTATTGAAAAAAATCTTCACGTATCTCAACCAGTTCTAGTCAGTCCTCCATATGGTGAACGGGTCAAAATTGCTCATAATTACTCACAAGATTTTAAAAAAGAAATTAAAATTTACATTTGGAAAATTAAATTTTCTTCTCTAGAAGGCTATTCTAGAAAGAAAGAAAACTGGACTGACAAAAGCTCAAGACAGTGATAGTGAGATGTTAATGTGCAGAAAAAAAAAAAAAAGAAAAAAAAGAGAGAGAGATACAAATGTCCTTTTGTAATCCTTTGTTTCTCATTTGAATTTGATTCAGCTCTGTTATTTCACTCATGCCAGCTGGTAATTTGCAAAATTGAGCATCAGTTCTCCACCCACCGTGTCAGAAGCTGGCATGTGGAAAATACTTTCCTTCCTAACTTTCAAGAGGATGGAATGGAAGCTTCCTTTTTAACTACCTTTAATTATTTTGAAAGATTTAATTCAGTCATTACTTAAAAGAGACGATTTGTAGTCAGTTTTAGTAATCCTATCAGTCATTCTGTCCTGTTAACTTGAAAATTCATAAGGTACTCCCAGAGAAGATCCTGATTAAATGTTCTGGGCATCCCCACAGCTTTCCAGATATTTTTAATTACTTTTGTACACTTAGAGTGATGTTTTCAGAAGCTATGACATGGCCCCATTTTTGCTTCTGTTAATACTTCACCTACTCAAGATATCACTTCAGATTTTTGTGTTCAGTTCTAAAGAAAATAGTTAATTGACGGGCATGGCACAATGGGTGCAGAAAACATGGTAGAAAATAAAAGAAACTTCAATTTCTACCTCCACCAAACTCTGAATTGTCTCTTGAAGACTTTCCAAACATTTCATACTGAAATCATGTGAATATGTTTTGGCTAGACTTTTGGGATGCATATAGGAAAACTTACTGTTGGACCCTTGATATTCATTTTCCCCATTCTGTCATCCATTTCACCCTTGCATATGTGCTTTGCAAATAACCTTACGTGTCTTGGTTCAAGAATATCAGACACTCTTTTAATTCACAAAATTCTTAAATGCTGGAAAATGAAAACAATTCGATATCAGCTCTAGTATGCTTTGAGTATACGATCAAGGAAATAACAGACAAAAATTAAGTCAATCAGCTCCATAAATCTCAAGAAAAATAACATTTCTATAAATAACCTTCATGGAAAATTTGGACTTAGTTTCAATATCATATTCATTTTATTCAAGAAAAAAGTAATGTCAGATAAGTACCTCTAAAATCATCTTCAGAATATTAACTATGTTATAAATATTATTATATAAATCAAATATGTGTTTCTATGGAGAACACATCTGGCTATAACATGAAATTTAAACAAATTCCAGTAGCACTGCTACCAAAATAATTCACCCTAGGGATGGGAGGAAATGGCTCATAATCAAAGAGGGAAACGCAAGTAAAAATTCTTCAGATCCTCTTTCTGATACTGATATTTTGTGTCATCTTCTGGAAAACCACTGAACTAGTTTTATTAATGATAAGGCAAAGATTTTGATACTTGCTTCACAGGGGAGTTGTGAGGATGCTTATGAAGTTTTTTGTATCTGCAGGAAGAAAGTCACTGCATTAGTACAAAGTATCAACAACTTGTTATCAATTCTATTATAAATAACTGATCTACTTGCTTATTTCTCTAGGACAGATAATTCCTCATTCCTCCTTTATGGAATGTAATCTAATTGCTCTGTTAAACAACAGTAAAATTTAACTCTTACATATATTTTTTAAGTGTATCAAGATGGAAAAGGAGAAAAAAAGAAAAGAAAAAAAAAAAAGAGAGAGAGAGAGAAGTAGACTGCCCCCACCATCAAAGTATATCCTTTGCACATTCCTGGCACTACATCAAGGTTAAGTTAAAAGCAGCACTTGAAGGCAGTTGCATGTGGTAGATTGTACAACAAGGCTCATTAGCCAATGGTGAGTCTCATGTAAAGGCCTTTAATGTGGTACAATGGCATTTTTCAGCCTCTTTTAAAAGGGAAAAAGTTAATAATGTGAAAGTTTTATTACTTTTCTCCTTTTAAAGAAGTGCCTTTTTGTAGTGAAACATTGTGGCTAGTTAGAGCAAAAGCTCAGGGAATTTCCTTCACTCTGGGAATGACTGTAATTATACAAGGGGAAAGGACCACAGCAGTAAACTGGCAGCATACCAAGGTCTTAACCCCTGAGACAGGAGGTGGAGAAATAGGTGTTAGCAGTCTTACACAAGTCCTTAAAGCATAAACATATGGTAAATCCATTACCTAAACTACAAAGAATGGAACCTTGCTAATAAACCTATTTACTAGGTTAAATAAATACTGAAAGTGTTTAAAAAAGGCTAGCTGTGTGACTTTTTAAAATCAAACATTTTTCACTTGTCAGAATTTGTTGTTTGGAATCTGTGAAACATGATGGCCCTTCCAACCCCATGAACACACACAGTCATGTCCTACCCCCTCGCCCCCGGCTCAGTGCTCACCACTACCGCATGAAACCTACAGCATTTATTTGTGAATTGCTTGTGCCAGTGTCTGCACTGACACAGTTCTCCATCATCCGATTTGACTGCTGGCACTCACAATGAAAAATAAAGCGTAGGTGGGATTCAAGCATATTTATCGCCTTGATGTCCAGCCCTGTGCTTTATGGCATGTTTGTTTTTATCCAGCATAAATAAAGCCTAATTTCAGAGGCAATAATATTTAGTAGGAAAAAAATACAAATCTTCTAGTGTCCTCATAAGTGACTTACTGCCAGTAGCACTAGTAGCAGTTCCAGAGAACTTCTTTGCGTCACTCTTATTACAAAAATGCTATAAGACAGCCAGTAAAGGACACCAAAGCTATGGAGAACTATTTTACAGAAGTAATGGTAAACTGGCAATTGCTTCGCCAAATAATTGCCCTTCTGCACAATGATTTTCTTGGATATCCAGCAGTACATTTTAAAGGCTCTTGTAGTGCTTTCATGGATTTGTAGCAAGGAGGTGGAATTGATATAAAGCCAGCTGAAGTCATTGGACTGATTCCCTGTCCCTTGAAACTAGGTTATGCTGACAGATACTTGAGATGGCAGTATGGTGGTCATCCTTGCTTGGCTGCCCACCCTCTTTCCTGCAGAATTCACATGAATTTGCCCTTTCAGTCACCAATCTGTGAAAGGTACTCCTTTCCTGCTGCCTGTCACAAGCATGACATGCTTGTGATCCAATTTGTGGTGCATTGGGTTCAAACAAAACATTATTCAGGAGAAAAGGAAAAAACATTTTTAAATAACTTGTGCCTGTGGAAATTAAGTGATATTTGGAGATTAGCTTGACTGAAATCCATCTAAATAAGTGTATAACCAAACACAAGCCACTTGTTCTCAAGCAGTGTTTACAGTTAAAGAAGCAAGTTGGGAGATCTATTACTTTTGCCCATACTCCCCACCAAACCACCCTCTGTAAATACAGGGTCAAACATTAACGATGAACCTCGTCTGCTTCAAGTTCATTAATAAAGATTCCTGTGCCTATGTGGAATGCCACTGACACCTAGCATAGAGCCCTTGTGCTAGCAGAGCTGAGAGTATCAGATTTAAAAGCACTGAATCACTATAATTTAAAATCATGTTATTATGGAAGATAGGTAACAAGCTGCAATTTAAAGAAAGTGCTTCAAATTATGTAATTATGATGGTTTCATTTAGAAAAAAGGAAAAAGGTCAGTATAAACCTGCAGATGTAAATGTTAATTATGTGATTTTAAAGAGTGGCAATATATAAATATTTGCCTTTTGGTAATTTTACATTAGGAGTAGCCTATTGTTTAGCAAATGCTGAAGGAAAATTATCCGATTTTGCAATAAAAATATACCAAAGCAGAAAACAATCTATGTAGATTATAAGGGTCATTCTTTCAAATAGTGCTATTATTTGTGAAGAACTCTTATCCAGTTGCTTATGTGACTTGCTGTATTAACTGACAGCATCAATATTGCACTGCACTCAAAAAGAGACAGCTAAAGAGAGAAAGCAAACAGCTGTTTTAACTAATGCCATTCCAAAATGATTTAACTATTTCCTTTACTCTCAGAACACATACATACATATATGAGTACTCCAGGAGCAATGCAGACCCCAGCTGGCACTGGATAAAAGATTTCTCTACAATTTAAAGTGATTTCAACATTGCAGAACAGAATAACACATTTAGAGAAAACTTTGGATGTGTTTGGAGAAGGTGACCCAGAAATCTCTTTTTCATTTGATTTTCCCTCTTTTTTGTTTTTTTGGCAAAATTTTCCACCTTTTTAGGTGCCACAAAGAAATTCTTGATGCAGACAAAAAAGCTGGAACTGGATACAGATAAGCCAGAGCTGTGAAGGGTGATCAGTGAGTTACAAAGATGCAGATGGCACCAAAGCATCTCAAAAGAATAGTACGCTGCATATTTTTCATAATAGTTCCAAAAATAATGTGGATCTGGATGATATCTGGCTGGGAGGGCAGCACAGCCTTTACTGTTTTCAAACGATCCTGAGCAAACATATAGCATCTGAAGGTGTTAATGGAGAGGAAGGGCCCAGAACCCCTTCTCTTTACCACCTCTCGCTCCAAATGTGCATGGGGTGATAGGAGTCATTTGCTTAGCAGTCACTTGAAGCTGTCACTTGAGCTAGACACAAAAGGGTGGGAACCCCCTGGCCTAACATGGACATTTGCACATGAGCTAGTCAGATAATAAAATATCATACAGTTCACCTAAAGGTTAGAAAGCGATGAATTTCTTGCTCAAAATGCAAGTGCTAACAAAGCGCTAACAGCCCAGGAAAGCCATGCTGGGACAGACAGCAGAGGAAAAAAAAATAAAGAAAGGAAAAAAAAAATAATAATGAAAAAGGACATTCTAGTGCATTTAGCTCCGTGGTTGTTTGTAGATTGTTGCAAACATGCCTAACCATGGTTGTACCCTCTACCATGCATGGTTGTACCCCTACAAGCTAGATAGCCCATACAGAAGTTGTATGAAGGCCTTGTTATTCTGCGCAGCAAGTTGGAGCCATATGTACACTGAAGGAGATCTCTTCCAGGCACAAAGTGTGAAACATGGGAACAGCAATTTAGGGGAGAGAACCATAAAATCCACATTTGGCCACTTAATCACATAAGAACTTGCAAGTACCTTAGCTGTTATAATGTTTCACATTTGGCAAGCATAGAATAAAAACAGAAATACTGACGGAATGAATAGAACCCTCAAACTGTCCATCAACAGAGTGACCTAATTGTTCACTTGCAGAGCTAATTTGCCTCTTCTTCTCCTTAGTCCCATACCATATAAATCCAGCCATCTCAGATCCTCAGCAGCTCTACTTCCTCTGTTCCTCTGGCCATGCCTAGAATATATTTAAAATAACTGCCTGTATTCCTGTATTCTAAGATGTATCTTACCATGAGACTTAGGATCTTTTGTTTGTTTCTTTCTTTTTTCTTTCTTTCTTTCTCTCTCTCTCTCTCTCTCTTTTTNNATTTTTTTTTTTTTTTTTTTTTGAATTTAGCCCTCAGAGACATCCAAGTCAAGGCTACAGGTAGGCATCTAAGCGCAATATGAAAGACCAGACTTCACAGGCATCTCTCTTTTTCACATTTCTTGGCTGTCTTAAGCTGTCAATAATTCCACTGCCAATAGAACAACTATTCAGTTGGGTATGCTGAGTGTTGAAACCTATCCCCTCCCATTCACCATACTTTGAACTATAATGACTAAGTTGGGTTGATGAAGGCAAACTGGGCAATAGCAGTACGTTTAGTGCCTGTATGGACAGGACTTTGGGGAACCTGAGTGAGCTGAGCAAATTCTTTTTGTTTGCATAGAGCCTGGCTGTGTTGTGTCCCAATTATGACTCCAGTCTGCAGCAGGTTTTCACTCTGCAGGGATGTGGGGCTCCCAGAAGTACAGGGGTCTGCAGGAAGACTTTTCCTTAATTGTAGATTTTATGCACAGCACTTATGATGTACAAAGCTACTCAAATGTCCAAATGAAACCACCTATTCCTGGTGTCTCAACAACAGGGTGGCTGGAGGCAAACACCACGTGCCACAGTCTGAATGATTTTGCGGTTAACCTTAAACTGTACACTGCAGTATGTATTTGTTTATTTTCTTTTCAGACTGTTTTCACAAGTACTTTCTAGTTGGGTACCAGAGCCTTTTCTCTTTTTTCTTCTTTTTCTTTTTCTTTTCCTTTCCTTTTTCTTTTTCCTTTTTTTTTTCTTTTCTTTTTTTTTTTTTTTTTTCTTTCCTTTTTTTTTTTTTTTTTCAGTTTCTATACAGAAAAACCAGAGCTCTCATATCTTTGAATACCATGGTTGAAAAATCACTAGTGATGTCAGTCATTGCTGCATGTAATTTTCTGGGGGAAGAGAATATGGTTTTCTACAATAAATACCTACAAAGGGATTTTTTTAAGATTTCACGTTTTTTTTTTCAGAAGGAATTATGATATTCATAAATTCAAATATAGTTGTTTGTATGTTCTGAACAGTATATTCTCCTTTCCTCAAGGCACCTGTGTTGCTACAGGCAATTATTCGCAGTGATACACAGCAGGTTCTAGTGAAGCAGAAATTTTACTTTATTGTGAATTCAAGCAAAATAACACAAGTAGAAGATCAAATTGTATGTTACATATTTCTAGTAGCTTAATTTAGGTTTGCTTTTGTTTTCTACAGTTTCATCACTCCCAAGTCTGATCACAAAGAAAATTTATAATCAATTTTCTTCTTTGTTTCACTCTATTAACAACAGTGAAGTTAATGCAGAGAATGTATTTATCTGAGCATTTTTATTATTTTGGTACACATGCCTTTAGTGGAAAAGAATACTTATAAATCATAAAGTCAGCTGATGGTAGAGTAACCCTATTAACACGCATTTTAAATATCAGAAAAGAATAACAACAATTGCAAAGTCTGTGTGCCTGAGTTCCTTGCTAATACAAAGCTCTTGCTATTTTCCCTGGGTGTTTCAGATGTGTGAGGAATGTACAATCAGATCCTTAATATAAAAAATATAATCATACCCGTGAATGCCATTTTAAAACAAGAAACCATGCTTCATCAGTCACAGAGGAGTTACATGCTCAGTCAGTCTAAGGACATACAATTTTTTCCAGCGGAGATGTTGTTTTTTAATGGGCAAACTTTTCTGCTCAGTTACTTTGTTATATAAAAGCAGCAAAGCAGATTTAGCCATTACATTTTCAGAACAAATATAGGTCCAAATATAGTCTGTTTGTGTGCTTGATTAAATATCTCTATAAATAGCTTTCCTTCATCTTCCTTACAGATCTTTTAGCTTCAGAGACAGTATCTGGTTCACAGCACATGCTACTAGAATGAAATTGAGGTGCAAAATTCAAATAAAGATTCTGTAACACAGAAACTTCTGAGGACTTTAGGTCAGGAGTCTGGCTTCTAGGTTCATCATTCCATTTTCTTACTTAGCGTACTAGACTGCTTTTTAATTCAGGCAGAAGAGTGTCTTGAGATTGATTTTGATGTTCTCTTATTTTATAGCCTTTCTGGGTATCTCGCTGAAAACAAAATTATGCTCCTAGGAAGAAATGAGCTGGTACTGCAGCAGGAACAAGTCTTAAGCTTTTAATTGGTATGAAAGAGACAGTAATATTATGTAGTACGCAACATAGTTTAGTGACAGCATGAATTAAAGCCATTGCATTTTTGTTACCTTTCTGCAAATGGCCGTCAATTAAAACAGCAACAATCAATCTTCCAGAGAAACTTCTGACTCCCAGACAAGAAGTTTTGTGTTGCAACTCTACCTGTTTTAGTTCTTCAGTGATGGAAGAATCCACACAGCACAAATTGCTCCCAAAGGCCTAGACTGCCAGATTTGGCAACCAATATTTTTGTGCCTCTGTCCTGAGTTCATAACTGGACATCTGAAGAATCAATTTTCAGAGGTGCTGAACAGCCCCTGTCCTTACTGATATTAACCTATTCAAGAAAGTTTGGTTGGATTCAATCAAAAATAAGGTTCTTGCTCCCTTTTCCCCACAGGCAACACCCCAACGGGGGTGTCCACATTCCACTGAAGCCTTGAACAAGCAGGAAATTCAACCTGCCAAATAACCCTGATTCTCCTTGACTTTTACCATGAATGCTTCTCTTCCTGTTTCAGTCTGCTAAAACAACATTCAACAACAGAATGTAATAAGATTAAGACTGTGTAATAAATAATATGCTGCAGTTTTATGACACAAAGCATTATTGCAAATATCATTTGCACTAAAACATGGAGTTTGATATTGGGAATGAATGTACAGTAAGATCGTTGTGCAAATTAAGACCTGTATGGATGCCTTATAAAATGCCAGAAATTAAAATGAAAAGGCAACATGTAGAGCAACTTGATTATGATTTTTTTTTCCATCAAGCTCAATTAAAAGAAGTAGAATATATTTGGCAAAGAAAATACAACCAGATTCAGAAGACTGTGTAATTCAATTGCTAATAGATGACTTGTGTTTTCCTGGCATTCCATAAAAATATATAAACTGCTTCCAGTGCAGTCAAAGGGTAAAAAGGGAAAGGAATGTATATTACAGCAATAAGTGAGAAGCTACAAATTACTTCACAAAGGGACAAACCTTGGAACTGCTCTGTTATTACTGAAGCTAAATTTCCATTCACCCCAGGATGAAGCTTTGACTCAGTAAGGATCCCAAGATTCGACTCTAGAAAGAGATGATATGATTATGATTTACTGTTATGTGGAACAAAAAATATATTCAGCTACATGAGGAAAAGCACTACATAAATGTATTGAATCAAGTGAACTTTGAAGACAATGTGGTCTTCAGGAAAGCACTGATGTTAATCCAGTGGAAGGTTTCTCTGTCAGAAAGGTGTTTTGCTGCAAAATTCACATTTCTAAGTCCTTTTCCTATAAATACTCCATAGAACTTTTTCTGCCCTTGTAATAAGCAGTGCTAAATTCACCAGTAAGAGAAATCTACTGCCTACTGTTACAAAAGAAGAGTGGGAGGGAGGGAATGTGGGACGTCTGATGAAAAGAAGAGGGGTGGACACAGCAATGTGCAGTGTCGTATCGCCACTGTCGGAGGCATTGTATGAGGTTCTGTGAGCCATTAATCTGAACAGTAGGGGATTTCTAATATTCCTATGGAATCTTTCAGATGTGATTTGTACATAGCTCATGGCTTAACATAGTTAGCAACCATGTTAAGGATGAACATATAAAGTAAAATATGTTATTTATGATACAAAGGCAATTTGTTAATTCATGTTTTATATGGAGCAATCTATGCCTACAAAAGGATACAGACTTTCCATGAAGAAGAATGATGCATTTGAGATATGGAAGATTATTCTGCTGTACCACCACTAATTTAAAAAGAGAGATCCATTTTCACTATTTTGGTCAGCTGAATGGATTATTCTTCCAGTCCTCTGTCAGAAGTCCATGATCTCAGAAAATCCCAAGAATCTGGGAGAGAGCTATGGGAATAAGAAAAAAGGGAAGCTGTTGACTTTCTGGAATGTTCATCAGAAGTTTTATTTACCATTTAGATTTAGTTGTTCTTTCTCTCAGCAATGTTCATCATTGCTATCCAGTCAGTTATGTCAAACACAAGCGAAAGATAGAAGTCTTTTTTTTGTCACATAAAATCCTGGACTGCCCTAGTCCACGAGAGCTCCTTTAGCCCTACATGCAGCAATAACAAAGGAAACTAAAACCTTCCTCACCAGTCCCAGTTCTTTAACTAAACCCTGAAAACTCTGTAACAGGCTCATAATTAACTCACAGGGCTCATATTTATCTCAGACTTAAGCTACATCTTCTGGAAAGGACCGACTTTTCCTCTCAGCCAATAAAAATTAACAGAATTGAAAAACTTTCTCCTAAGAAATAATTCAGAGCCATCAGATGATGATTTCAGTGGTCTAGATGGGATTAGTTCCTTGACAGAGCTTGAGCACATTATTTGAATAGAAGTCAAAGAAGTCGTACGTGCTCCTAAACCCTCCGAAATGAGACCTCACCATATCTGTTTGGAAAACAACTAGCCCCACAGTTCCTGAGGTCCCAGTGTTTTTTCAGATTAATGTATCATCTTGCTCCGAAGACTCCTACACATGTCAGCCAATAAACAGCAGCAGCTATATTCTTGTTTCCACCTTCCCTTTTGGCATGGTCATTGAGAAGACAGCAGCATTCAAGTTCCGTCTCTGATGAATAGCCTTCTGCTGACCTGGGTCACGGGTGAGCAGCAGGGATCTCTCTTACAAGCTCAGTACCACATTTCAACATCTTCATGTATTTTGTCCTGATGGCAGTGCAGAAATAAATGAAGTCCCACTGCACTGGATGTAATGAAATCCTAAGAAATCACTGAGGCACAGATTTCAGGGGCAGCGGTGCTCATATTCTTTGCTAACAGTGTTTGAGACAAACCAGGATACTGGGACAGAAGCACCTTATACCTACAGGCTATATAGATTCCTTTGTCATTTGTCTATAGCTTGTCTTAATTTTGTCATTGCAGATATCTCAACACCTGAAATTAATTAATTGATAGTAGCAACTGATATTTTCCTTAGTTTTTCATTCTGTTTGATCTGGGCATGGGTTAAAAAATAGACAAAAGAAGGGCATTTTTAAAAACAGTATTATGTACAAAGGGAGAGATTTTTTTTTTTTTTTTTTTAAGGTGACATGCATTTCCACTATTAGATTTAGATCAGAGAGGACAGAAAATATATGTACATCCTTCACAATCATATATATTGGAGCTATACACACACAGTCATAACCATATCTATAAACAAAGCACATTTTGTAACAGTACAATTGTTCTTTTTATGTCTATAGATTTCAAGAAATATATTGGAACTATATATTCTATATACATAAAATATATTGGGTATTTCCAAATGCTTTCCCGTTAAGGTGAGTATGCCATTGCACTGGAAAACTAGTAGGAGAACTGAACATTTCTAAATGAGTGTAAAAATTAATCAGTAACAGAGGTTAATATCTGAGCATTTACACTCAGCTAAGCCAACATAATGAAACGTTCTTGTTCTGGTATCTACACCAACCATGAATAATAGGTTTTAGCCAGTCCTCACCAGTTTTAGCCAGCGCTTAAAATTTAACCTGTTTTTTTTCCACAGTAAATCACTATCAAATAATTTTCTGTGATGCCACATTTTAGTTGTATTTATTAATTATTTAGATAATTACAATTGTAAATGGAATACTTGACTGAGTCTGTAATTAGGGAGTCTGAATTTGAAATAATTTATTAGGTCTTAATTTATGTGCTGTGAAATCTGTTAGATCATTTGCTAGTCAGTATGTTGTCTAGAATAAAGGCATTTCTACAAAGGGATTTTAGGGTGAGGGTCACTAGCATAATCAGAAACATACTCAGTCTGGCCTCCAGCTAAAGATTATATGCTTTTAAATGTATTTCTGTTTTGCAAAATGGCCTTTTGAAGACTTAGCTATTTCAACAAAACTCCTTTTTCATATATAAAAAGAGAAAGAGCAATTATTTTACACTGTTGTTTGACTTCCCAACACCACCCCCCTTTCCTCTAGATACAGATGACCCAGCTGATCAAGTGCAAGAAGTACATAGCACTCTGGACTGATTTGTCTGAACCTCTGGAATGAAATCTTCAAAGTTAGGAGCAAAAGTTGGCATTAGGACTAAGCAGGGATTTGATTAAAGATTTGGATTTAGCCACACAATAAATTGAGCCAGACCAATTTTTGTCTCATGCACAAAGGCACACTTATGTTTTCCACAATGTAGGGAAGGAAATGACATTGGTTAGCTTTCAATTATAATTTATCGTATTCATCCATACACTTATTAAAACATAGAGGATTTGTCAGTACGTTCATTATAAAATCAGGACTGGGGCTCTTTTGTTGCTAAGCTCAGCTGTTACAAATGATATTTGACTGAAGTCTCAAAGCTTGTCAGCTTGTACATGTCACTCTGAAATTGAAACCTTATACTTTGAATGTATTTAGAAATTTGCACATGGGTAGCTTTAGGGAAAAGGTGGGACTGATGAATATACTGCTTTGGGCAGGATTTATTTGAACATATATATCTATATGTCAATATGTATGTAGATGTCTATTGTAGACATGTGTAGACACCCATATGTAGATCTCAATATTTCAATTAATCAATTAATGCCCTACATAGTCAAAGAAGAAAAGAGGTGTGATTCATTTTAACCCAAAGATATCAGCTATCTAAAGAGATGAATAATGCCATAGGCACACATCAGAGTACCTGTAAGAGGTGAATTAAAACTGACCATGTTATACTCATCTCAAGTGAGTTGAGATGAATTTCAGCCCCACCAGTATGGTAGACTGGAATGACCTGAATCTTAATGCTCTGACTGTATTTCTTTTATCCTAGTAGTCATGTGTTTAGGATTTTTACCATTGTTAATGACATTTATTTTAATAGTCAAGGAATTTAGTCTCCGTTAATCTTTTCTACAAATATTCTGTCTCTAGACACAGATGGAACTTACTACATTTGGATTTATGACCATGGTCTTGAAATGTGCATATTGAGCTTAATTGTCTTCAGTGGGAATAATAAGCTTAAAATACCAAAGAGGGATACATCTATGAGCCTTTCACTCTGTTACTCTTTCTTTCAAAATGCTTTTAAAAAACTAGCTCTCCACATACTTACATTCATGACCCATTCAACCTTGCTTTACTCTCTAACGTACTCAGAAAAAAAAAAACTCCTAATGGAGACCTAAGAAACAAGTGAATATCAATGCTGTCGTAAGTAAAAGTGACAATTAGATTGTTTTCTGTCAGGAGACTTTTCCTTTAGGATGAAGAAAGCCAAAAAGATTTGAGAGTGGAACATCAAGAAAAACAAACCAAATTGTGTGTGGCAATTTACAGAAGTGTCCTTTTGGAGCTTGTGATTCACAGGTGAATTTTATTCCATGATTTTACAAGCCATTCCTTAAAGAATTGTGACTTATTCTTCTTTTGCCATTATGCCTCTTTTAATGTTATCTTCTTTAAGAACATCTAAGCAAAGCTATCTGCACAACACAAGAAGTTGAAGCAACAGGAAGAATTCCCTTGGTGCCAAGAAAATGTTTATAGGAAGACAAAAATCATGATTATTTCTTTTATATGCTTGCTGTTATTCCTTACTTGACTTGCTGTTTTCTGCCCTGTTCCTATATTACCTGGATTCCCAGGAGTTTTCTAACACTCAGCCAATAATCCTTACTGAGGAGGAGGAGGAGGAGGGAGTGTTACATGTCTGTGAGAACCTTTGCAGTTTGTTGCCAGTGAGTGAATTGGAACAATTTAGCTTTGAGGAAGTGATTTATACACACACATCCATCACATATAGCCTGCTCTGCTCTGTTAACTCTCTGTTTGATCTCTGGAGGGTTGTGTAGATTAGGGAGGGTCTTCACACGGAGGTTTCATTAACAGCCAATTGGTTAACCTGGCATGACTCCTGTTTGTGCATTTGGATACTTTAAAGTGGGAAGAAAAGAAGAAGAAGAAGAAGAAAAAGCTAATTGGCATCATTATTTCCCAGCTCAGGAAACACCAATCGTGCTGTAAGACAGAATTTGTTTCCTATTTCCTTGGTTTTTTTTTTTTTTTTTTTTTTTTTTTTCCGTTTTTAAAAAAAAAAT
>VXAA01006346.1:112802-127891 GCA_013399115.1 Anseranas semipalmata
GTTCTTTAAGACAAATTTTTTTTCTTTTTTCCTTTTTTTTTTTTTTTTTTTTTTTTTTTTCAGTCCAGTGTAGAAAACAGAATTCAGGGTTATAACTTAAGCCATTCAAACACGTTGATCACAATATGTGAATTCTGGCAGCGTGAAGTACATAGGTAATCAAAGAGCACATTAAGCATCCAACAATAACCCATGAAAACCTGGCTATTACAATCCAGTTTACTGAGATAGGGAATGCATGCCAAGTGGCTGCATTTTTTAAATATACCAGAAGATTAATGGGTCTCTGCTTACTATCACCTGTTTGTTTGGAAGGGGAGGAGGGAATCTGATCAAGTCAAATGGTTGATAGTATTATAAAACAAAGTTAAAGAACAAAGATGGAGTCATATAACAATGTGGCTATTATTGTTATCACAGGGAAATTTTGAGATATTAACAGTGTATGGTTTTGGCACAAAATGCCCAGAGTTCCAGTGGTGACTCCCCATGCATGCTCAGAGCACTGTGTCTCTGTGGTTTACAGAACAGGGGTAAGCTATTATTGAAAGGATTAAATTTAGTACTTCACGATATCCTTGGAAACCAAAAGGCTGGTTTCAAACCAGTGAAGGGCTAACCTTAGTTTTACAGTTCATAAACTTACAGAAGCATGTGAAAATTGGTAGTTTTTTATTGGACTCAAGACTTGGAAGGAAATAAACAAGTATCGGTTGTTTTGAGGAAGTATGTGGAAAAAGTTGACAGAAGAAGTGTGGGCTTATTAGCTGTAACTACAAAAACAAGGTGGAAAAAATTGGTAATTGTTATCAATACTGTATTATTTATTTCAATAACAAAACATAAAGGTCTGATGCCACCTTCTATACAAGCTGTCACAATCTTTTAATTTTTAAATATTTATCTGTTATTAAGGACTACCAATAGTCCACTGTATCTCAGACTCTATCCATCCCATACTTTCTCAACCCCCACCTCCCAGATATCCAGAAAAACAGATGTGCTCTGCAGCATGCCCTGATATTTAACTGATAACAGACTATTTAGTATAAAGATTTGGAAATTTACTCTCTTTCATATTAAGGTTACAATTCAAGCATCACTGGCATTTGCAAATGTGGTGATAACACACAAGAGAGAGACTACTTGAGGGAAAGACTAGATTTAGGGCTTCATAGATAAAAAACAGCAACCTTAACTGTATACAGAATTTTATTGGTGGTCAGATGCCTTTCCTGCTGAATTGTTTCCTGTATTTCCTTTACCTTTCATTACCTTTCTCTTTTAAGCCTTTGCAAGAAACATACAACAGCCCTATCATCTCAGTTCTGTTTTTTCATGAGCTTCCCCAAATGAGCACTCTTTTCCACAATGGCACGGATGTAAACACAGTCACTGCCTTATATGCTCAAACAAGCAAACCTTCTAGTCCAAAAGAAAGCAGAAAATTTTGTGTCCATCAAAATGTTTTTGTTATTAACAATCACATCCCTGGATGTGTGTTTATTATCCATATACAGGTATCCTATATGTATATATATATATATATATATCCTCTTTACAGTATCTCGAATTCTACTCTATTTTCTAAGGTGATGAATTATATTACCTAATATCAGCAGCAACAGCTAGAATGCCCCTCCAAGATTAGTACTGCTAACATTATGCCACTGTTGCTCTGATTTTTATTTGTCTTAAAGTTGTCTGTTTTCTACAGATAATTACCTGTAACTATCTACATTATTGTGGTTAAATCAAAACTCTCCGTGCATGGGGCTGACTCTGTTCTGGATCTGTACACTGCCTAGGACAATAGGCTTTATACATCAGTAGGACACAGAATGGCAGGGTGCAAGTTCATCATTTCATTTTCAGTGGAAGTCATTTTATTCCTGTGTTAGAAGACAATGAAAGAAAATGTTTGTGATATATTATTTCTCTATTTAATTTATACATCCTTTACAGATTAGTGTGAGATTGAAAGTATGTAAACATTGGGAGTTTAAAATCTTGAAAAGTGATTTTAACAGTTTTGTAAAATAAGTGGATTTTCTCTCATAGAGTCTTTCCCTGATAATGTTCATTTCTCTATGCTTTATAATGTGCTTTTAATTCACGAAAAGCACTGCATAAACAGTGTTTGTTTGTTTTTTTGTTTGTTTCCTGTTTTGGAATTGAGCTTTCCATGATGATTTAAGTGGACAGAAGCTATGTAAGTATCATGGTCTTTGGAGGTTTTATTGCCAGAACAAGAAATGCCTCCTTTGGCATCTCCTGGTCATAGCAGACTTATCTAGCCCCTTACGGAAGGGGAAGTACGGAATAATGGGGATTATTTTCATTATGAAGTTACAGATGTCAGATACTGAATTTCATGTATTTCTGGTGAAATCTGAACCTCTGATGACTTTATTTCAACCCAACACTTTATAGTGACTTATACAGGGATTACTGTTGGAAGTCGAGTCGAGCAATAGGAGGCACTGGCTTCTTAGGTTCATATTTAACTGAATGCGACTCCACAGTATCAACAAAACGGGACTGGGGAAAAGACTGAAAAAAGACTGAAATCCAGCTGGGTAGATGTAGCCAACAGAGAGAGAAAGTCACTGCCGGAGAGCGACAAAAGTTGCAAGCAATCTTTTGTCTGAAGCTAGGTGCATTCAACCTGTGCTTTTGCTTTTGAAAATAAATTAAAATAATAATAATAATAATAATACAGTGTTTGTTCTGTATAAAAGATGGCATAAGGTTTTCTTTTCATTGTTTTTTAAACTGACACCCACCTTCACCCACAGCTAGCTCACACTGTGTTGAAACATGGATTGATGCCGTGATGGAAACAATCAAGTAGAGCAGCTCATGCTGCAGCCGATTTCAAAGGCATTCCTTTTCCAGGCCATCAGCCGCTGCAGCAGCACGGGAAGCATTTCCTGATTTTACCACTACTGAGCAGCAGCTTGATGGTGTTTATACATTGCAGGACCCCACCGGAGAGGAGACCTGCCGCCCTGGAGCACCAGAAGTGATGTTAAGAAGGAATTGGCACAATTGACAATGGAGCTGTTCACAGCTCTGAGGCTGCGAGTCCGTCAAGCATCCTCTCTATCATGTTTATTGCTCATTATTCCGTTTTAAAGAGGTCTTTTTTTTTTTTTTTTTTTATCCTGGAAAATTTAACTGAAAGATTGGCTTTTCTGATATTTTTCTTGCTCAGCAAAAATAACATCAAGTTCAACCGACATCAGTGGGTCCAAGAGTTCACTGGTTATGTTTATGTTAAAACTATGCTACAAGGCTTATAAACTGCTATGCCACAGACTGACAAACATTTATCCTCCTTGTTACACTAACAAAAGCTTTTATGTCACTTTGTGTGCCATTTCTAGCTCTATTAGGAGTCCCTTATCTTATACTTTGACTGCATATTATCTGAGGCTGAAACCATACAGAGACTTAATTCTTGTTTGTGACTTCCAGGTGAGATTATTACACTATAAATATGTTTACCTGAAAACTTCATCCTCTTCCACTCTTGTCCTGTGACACTGCAGCTCTAGTGCTAAACCAAGGATGTTACAATCTTTTCCATGGCAAATGGATGTCAAACACAGGAATGGGATTTTGCTTGATCCTGCAAGGAAGTGAGACTGGGAATCAGAAAAATGTTATCAGAAGATTAATATATGTATATATATATGAAAAACAACCTGCCAAATAGTGCTGTGTGGTATGAAAAGACCAATCAACAGACTGGCTCAGGAAGTCTTTTTTACAGGCAAAATATTGTAAACATTTAGAGGTCATTTTAGCCTGATATAAATAAATGTCATCTGAAAACTAAAGGAAAGCTGTCTTTGCTGTTCTCCTTTTTCTGTTTTCAGAGAGCAAAAAATGTACATGTCTGAGAACCTTTCTTCCAAACGAATGTGCAGTTTGACTAATTCTATAATGTTCAATTACAGCCTGACAACCGGCCTAACTGCACACTTGATCACGGAATCACAGACTGGGGGGTTGAGGTTGGAAAGGACCTCTGGACATCATCTGGTCCAACTCCCCTGCTCAAACAGACACACCTGAGCAGGTTGTCCATGAAACAGAGTGGTTTAAGACAGAAATGATCTGAAGTGGATTCTGGTCACAAGGGTTCTGCAACTCCATGAGTGACCATGCACAAGCACAACCTGCATGTAGACATGGCAAGAACTTTCAGTCTCATTTTTGCAGTGAGATGTAGGATTTTGGAGCCAGCCTTGACAAAAGAGCACCAAAAATTGTCAGCAGTAGAGTTTACAAACCTCTTTCTTAATTGTGGAGCAAGAGGACTATTAGGTGGGAAGAGCAGTGGTGTTGATAGCAGTACTGAAAAGACAGAAGTTTTTCACAAATATTTCCAAAATACATTCATGACAGAAGCCTCCCAGCATGTTCAGTAGATGTCCTGATTTCAGCTGGGATGGAGTAAATTTTCTTCCTAGTAGCTGGTATGGTGTTGTGTTTCGGATTCAGGATGAGAACAATGCTGATAACACAGGGATGTTTAGTTGTTGCAGAACAGTGCTCACCCAGAGCCAAGGACTTATCAGCTCCTCGTGCTGCCCTGCCAGCAAGGAGGCTGGGGGTGCACAAGGAGCTGAGAGGGGAAACAGACAGGACAGCTGACCCAGACTGGCAAAAGGGTCCATACCGTGTGGCGTCATGCTGAACAATAAATATGGGGGAGTTGGCCTAGAGGGGCTGCTGCTGCTCAGCCATCTGGCTGGGCATTGGTCAGTGGGTGGTGAGCAATTGCATTGTGCATCACTTGCTTTGTTATATTCTTTTATCAATATAATAATTATTATTTTTTTTGTTATATTATTTTAATATATATATAATATAATTAGTATTTTCCCTTCATTTTATGTGCTATTAAACTGTCTTTATTTCAACGCACAAGTTTTTTAACCTTTTTTTTTGATTCTCTCCCTCATCCCACTGTGGGGGANTTATCTACTATAGAAGGGGATAAAGTCCCTGAAGTGCATGTGAGAAACATGCTGGGGAAGACATTCTGGGTAATTCCTGCCTCAGGCAAAGGCAAACCCATCCGTGGGATTGTTTTTGCTCAAGGACCTGGGTGCACTTGGTGGGTAATGCAGAAGGATGGGGAAGTGTGATGTGTACCTCAAGGGAATTTGATGTTGGGCGAGAACAGCCCATGATTTGAATTGTATGAAGTTAATTGCTATATGATGTTGTATGTCATCACTGCTATGGTTGTCATATGCCATATCAATGGTATTACAGTAAGAATCACACAGATTAATGGAAAATGAATTTTGACAGAAACCAGGACAGTTGATGGTGACAAGATACTTTTTGAGGGTAACTCAGGAAGATATTAAAAAGTAGCTACTAAAAGTAGACATTTTAAAAAATGATGTTACATTCAAAGGTTTCAAAGACAACTTGCAAAGGGACTGTCTGAGACATTAATGTTGATTTTCAATACATCATGGAACACTAGGGACACTGCAGAGAGCTGAAAGACAGCTAATGTTGTGCCAATATTTTAAAAGGGCAAATAAGATGACCTAGGTAATTATAGGCTTGTCACACTGACATTGATCCTAAGCAAAATAGCTGGCTGATACAGGACTTGATTAATAAATTAAGGAACGCTAATATAATTAACACCAATCAACATGGGTTTGTGTCAAGCTAAACTGATATCTTTTATGATGAAATTATAAGTTTATTTAAGAAGGGAGCAATAGATATAATATAAATAATAAAATAAATATATTTAGACCTCTTAATGGCATTAATTTGGTGCTTTCTGATTTATTTATGTATTCATTAGCTAGGAAATGATGGTGACATAAATACAGCATAGTACATATCAATAAAACTTTCTGACTGATGGGTCTCCAGACGTAACTGCAAAGAGACATGAATCATCAAGAATGTGGGGTGTTTGTTTATTTGTTGTTATTGATTTTTCTTTTGGAATCCCACAAGTAATTTGCATCACTAATCTGAAAATATATATATATATATTTAAATATATATCCATACTCACATGTGTCTATGAATCCATCAGGGTTAGTAACTAATAAAGAGAACTATGAAGTGGTACAAGCCACCTCATAAGTGAACTATAAACAGGCACTTCTATCTTAAATATGGCCACGTGTATTAGTATGTCCCAGAATAATCTCCACTTCTAGGATACAACTCAAACAGTCTCTGCAATTAAAAAAAAAAAAAAAAAAAAAAAAAAAGATGAGATAGAGAGAAGGAAAGAGAGAAGTATCAGTGAATTATCAACTGAGCTCAAGTTTCCAGTATGATTGTCTACTCAAAAGGGGAAATACAGTCTTACTGGATACTGAGAGAATACGTTCACATAGAGAAGGGAGGCTGCATTAACTCTGTGCTCAGAAATGGTGCTGCTGCATTTGGAACACTGCCCAGTTCTGGTACTCACAAGGAAAGAGCCATCCCGGGGAATTAGAGTTTGAACAGAGGCCACAAGAACAATGTGAGGATTAGAAAATTTACTTTTTACTGAGGGACTGGAGAACTCTGTTAAATAATTGATGGCAAAGAAAGCAAAGACATGACCATATCATATTCTTTAGGTATTTATTTAAGGAACAAAATTGAATAATAGAAAGCTTTTCAGTCCAGATGAAGAACATTTTAACAGGCTTCCATTTCTAAGAGCTTAAGTTGGAAAGTTTAGACTAGCAATAAGATAAATCTGAAAAAAAAAAAAAAGAAAACAACAACTTACAGTTTGAGTAACTCATTGGTTACAGAGTCCATCTTCCTTTTCTCTCCCTCAGATCACTGAATCTCAGACTCTATTCTGTACAATTGTGCAGGGAGGTGAATTTGACCTTATCCCAAACTCACCTAAAACTGATTAGGTGGTGTAGTCTCTTAGGACATGCAAGACCCTTCTACACAGAAGAAAGGATGTGCCTTTCATTCTCCTAAACTTTGGCTATAACCACTCAGCTATAGAGCAAAAGCTGTCAGAGGTGTTGATGCCTCTTTCTGAAGAGAAAGAAAACAAGTTGTTACATTTGATGTGGAACACAGTTCTGTAAGAATCTCTCTATCCACTATTCTCTAGGAGAGTCTGCAGGTAAATTAGTCAGAGAAAGGAGAAATACTTAGTTTGCAGCTCTTGCATATGCACTGAACAGTCTCTGACTTCACTGTCCTACTGATCCACTTTTGTTTACTGAAGGAAAATATGGAAACCTTGCACTTTGGTACTGAAATTATTCGCAGTCCAGGGGCAACCCTGGACTTGGTCAGCATCTGGAAAATGTTACTCAGGACATCAAGAACTTAACCCAAAAGTAAGCTGCATGTACGTAATTCTTCTCATGTACTTCACTGCTTTTCTAGATCAAGTCCAGAATCCCTTATGATCTATGTGCAATTCATACCTTGCAATCAATTCAGAAGTACACTTGGAAGCAAAGAAATTCAATAAAATAAAAAGATGCATTTTTCATATGTTTTTGAATATTGGATTCTCTGGCATGCATATGATCCACCGCCAAATGTATATAATAAAATAAGCATACTTTAATACAATAATATGTAATTTTGCTTCATTACATAAACATACTCATATCTGGTAGGTAGCTTCCTGCAAACCTCAAAATAAAAGCTTTAAATTTATAATTCCACTTTTCTTTTAAAACAAACAAACAAACAAAACAGAAACAGACTAGCAAGCAAACAAACAAACAAAAAAACACTTCACAAATGGAACTTACATTTTGTTCTTCCTAGGCCAGTGCAAGATTAGGCAAAGCAGCCTATTCAGTAATGCTCAGAAGAGGTCTTGAAAATCTGAAGAATAAAATGTAGATGAAAATTTCCAACCTGAGCTTTAAATTTCTTTGCTTTTGCATTTTAGTCAGACCCTTAACTTTGTTTAAATGTATTTTTGATTGCATCTATAAAATATTTAAGTTTTAATATATACAGTATCATTACCCTACACTGTGAGAAGCATAAAAGCATATGAAAGAAATAGCTTCCTTGACATACAAGAGGATTAATATGTATGAATTGAATTTTTTGGTATTCTGTGAACTCACATTTCATGGAGAGTCCAAATTTATAGATAGGGAAAATCCCTCATCCAGTTTTAACTTCATAGGAGCTTAACATAGAAACATGAAGTATATGTGGTCCTAGTATCACCTTTACAAATTAGATTTCAAGATGGAGATCGTTGGAAAGTATTACTTGCAGGATGGATTTTTTTTTTTTTTTTAATGTTAGCATTTAATTTTTACAGTTGAGAGTGTGGTCTTTTCTGTGCTGTTTCAGAAAGTTGCAGTGCATGTTACAGAATGAAGCATTTAAAGATAGTTGTTTATCAACACAGTAAGCAATTTGAGTTCAAGAATGACCACTTTTGGTCATCAGCATATTATCTTCTAGACTTCTGTGACTTAAACTTTCCATTAAAGAATGCACTGCCAAAGACATAAACATATAAAATTGATTGTCATAAGTATCTCTAAAAAAGTCCTCTGTATTTGTAGAGAGAAGAACAATACAATCCAACAGAGCCCTTTTAGGGTACCTCTGTGGTTCTAATGCCACCCATGTACAAAGTACAGTAATGCATGCACACAGGCTTTTTAAAAAGTGATCATCCAGGCAGTGTCTCATCCTTTGAAATACATTTTTGAAGGATTATTCCTATGTTTCTCGTCAATGCTTAAGTAGAAAGGCAACTGGATCCCAATAGTTGTGCTGCTTTACTGCTCTCTTTCAGCATGTTAGCAAAAGTAGGGTTTGGTGCTGCTGTAATTCCTGATCTATGGAATAATTTAGCTCAAATAAAACAACAGCAAATGTTGAGGCATTGTTCACTTCCAAAGGCAATATTTGAAATTTGCCATTTTTAAAACAGTTGCAAATATATATGGCTATAATTTAAAGCCTAATCCAGTACAACAGCAGAAAGTGATGCCTAAAGAAGAGTGCTGGCTATAATTCTTCACGAGGGTCCCTCTCCCAGAAATGCTGTAATGTCATTCCCAGCTAACATATGGTAGCAGTCAAGCATGTAATCTATCTGGGAGTCTCACTGGCAATACAAACAGGCTACATCCTCCCACTCTTCTTTAAGGACATAGCAGTGGGCACTTAGTTAATAAAAATCAGCATTCCTTCATTTCCACCCCACCTGTCTGGGAGAATTTTTATTTGGCATGAAGCATGATCGATCCGGCTCAGTCCAATGCAGGCTGATCTCTTGTTTCTAAGCTATCAGTGTGGATACAAAATAAAGCACCTCTGCTCACCCTGGCCTCAGCTGTTGCTTTTGAACCACAGACCAAAGGAAAGTGTGGAAAATTGTCAGTAAGTGATAGAGATAATATTTCCTGGAATGGTAACACCATCAAGAGCGGGAGTCAAAGCCATCAGGTTCTGAATGCAGTTGCCTGCAGCTTCTTGTTTTGATTTCTGCTTCAGTACTTGAACTGTAATAAGCTACAGTTCAGGGCTAGAACATCTTATGAATCAAAATTGGTCTTGAAAATATTATTTTGAGTTTGAAAGTATTATTTTCCTTGGTTCTTACACAAATATTTCTTTCATGACACCTGCATGTTCTAATTAAACCACAGTCCAAGAGGAAAGGAACAGAAAATGACAAATTTTTACCAGCACCATTGTCATTGATTAAAAAAACAAGTACTAAGGTCTCTACAAATTTAACTGTGAAAACATTTCAAAATAACTTTCCTTTCCACTCATGTGTTTACTCCTAGACATATGCACTTCAGAACACAAGTTCTTTTGAAGAAGAAAATAAATAAGTAAATGAATAGATCAACCTTGCAACTTTTTTTCTAGACCCTTACCGTGTACAGGCCATTCAAATCTGACCTTTGCTGTAAGACAGAAAATAAAACACAGTCCTTGGGTTAGTCCTGTGCTGTTGGCATGCCACTCCTTTGCACAAGAGGGAATTTAATGAGTCTTTCGAACGCAGTGCAACCTCCATTGACTGAAACTGTACACACAACTAGCCACCTCACCCTGCAGTTTTGGAATTCCCATAAGTTCTCGACAGTATGCACATGTAGTGTTATCACCCATAATTGACTGCAGGACTTCAATCATGCTGGCAAATTTAGCAGTAATTACACATCCTTGCCACCATTGAGGAATTACCTCTCAGGGCATGAAATCTGTTCGTTCTCACTTCCAACAAATTCTAGGCTAAGAAAGTTTGCTCAGCTACACAGGTAAACTGTGAAATAACAACCTAATTCTTTAAGTTAAGGACTCCATGAAAAAGTAATTACATTCAGTATCTTGATCCACTCCTCGGTTTCTCAAAACAAAAACAAAAAGAAACAAACAAACAAAAAACACAACAGTATATCTGAAAGACAGTTTGTTTGTCATAGACAGAAATACATCTCTCTCCTTCTGACTGTCTAGCACAAAAATAATTGCCACTGGCATAGGAAGCATTTTGTGGTGTATAGAGTGATTGCTCAGAGAAATCTGGGATCATCTTAAATTCATTACTTCCTTCATTAAGCTCACTACTTGTGTATCTCGACCTTCCTGCTTGTTCATTTAAAAAGAATGCTTTTGAGCCTAAAAGCTCATATAATTCTCACCTTGGAGAGGCCGCGAGGAGAATGAGCTGTTCCTGGAAGGAATGAGAAGGCATCACTTTGCTTCGGGAAAGCGCTTGTGCACCACTGCAACAACACAAGAATTTTGCAAGGAAGTGATAGACTCTGCCATGTGGTTCCTTCATTCTTCTGCCCATGTCAAGTCCAGAACGACTCTCAGCCACCTGCTGCTGCTCCTGATTTCACCCCCTTAATAGATCTCATGTTAGCAAGCTGCCTCAGAGGAACGTTGCCCTGCTGCGTTAACCCCCAAACACGGTTTCTCCTTTCTTGCACACTAAAGCCAATTCATGATATTGGTTCCCTAAATTAATTCATGAATAATACATTTTGCTATAAAAATTTTGCATAAAAAGCCTTTTAAAGTTTGTCTGGCAAACATAATGTGTGTGCTTGCTGCTGATACAAGAAGCTTTCCACTATATAGCAAAGATAAGCAAGGAGCACTTGTAATACTGGAAATTTTCTTGTATCAGCAGCACCTTTGGAAATTAACTCATTCTTAAAAACTTTGTCTGCATCAATTGCTGTGAGTGCTGCAGCTGCTCTCTTATGAAACATAACCATCTTTGCAAGACCCAATTTCAGTATGAAGGTTAATTAGTTTAACACAGGAAATAGCCTAGTGAAGTTTGGGATTTCTTCTTCAAATAAATGAGTGAGAGACTTGAGTTTGGTAAATATTCTCTGAGAAGGTGTGGTTGTTGGATGCAAGCTCTGCACAAGAGGGCACCACTGTATTACAGCAGAGAACACACCACAGTTTCTACCCGAGCTGACCATTTGTTAAGTATCTTACTAAAGACTTACATATACTGGACTGGCTCCATTTTGGGGGATGGAGGTGGAATTATTCCCTATGATGTTTGTTACACTTTATTTTGTTCACTACAAACCTAATCTGAACCAGAACATAGCTGAAGTTGGGCTTGTTGAATGAGCTGCAGAATGACATCTTGCTGAGATATAGATGCTTCAGTGGTAGGATTTTTATCATGGCATATCAAACCACATTACTTTAATTGGCTCTAGACAATAGCAGTATGCAAATGAGTAAAGAGAATTTTTATTTGTTGCATACTAATTTGCATAGTCAAGAATATTGCATGCATTTAAGATTTTAAGACACCAATCAGAAAACACAAAAACAGTTTCTCTGCCCCTCCTTGCAGCCCCCACAGAAGGCAGTGCCTGACATATCCCTGAGGGTCTCATAACCTTAAAACCCTCACTTTGTTGGGCATCAAGAACGTAAAACATCATGTCACTTATGGGGGCACTCTTGTTTAGAAGATTATTTTCAAACCAGCAATTTGTCTCAGTCAAGATTTGATGTGTGTTCCTTTTTTTTTCATTTTCGGAAGCTTACATTTCTTCCCCATCTTATCCCAATACCTTTCCTCCCTAGCCCCTGGCCGATTTTCAATAGCTGTAAACTGAAAGGACCATGAAGCCCGGCTGGGGATACAGGAGTGAAAGTTAACTCAGCAGCAGAGTAACAGGATAGGCAACTGAATACACACATGGTCTGACAATTAGAGGTCACTTTATCCGATCTCTTTTCAGAAAAGAAAAAGAAGACTTTTAAGGGGGTATTATATAGGCTTGATGAAAACATTTCATATACAAACCCATACTTCTGATTGTTTCAGTAGCCTGTGCAGTGTTTATTTGGACAGTTTCCCAGGGATTTCCTGTTTTATTAAAGAGACCGCATCCTGAAGCATAGCATTTACATAACTCATTTAAGTGTGTAGGTAACTCAAGTTAAACACATGGAGGAAACTTCTGATACCACAGGCATTACATTGAAAAAGATAAGTTTAATAGGGAAAGATTATAGCTAAAGGTGGAAAAAGGTTGCTGTTAAAGACTATTTTTAGGTGACTAGGAAAAGTTGTTTGTACATACATGCCAGATGAATTAAAACTCAGAAAGAAACTACAGAAAATTGAGTGCATTTGCCATATACTGAGAATGAATGTGTTTTAGAACCCGGGACTAAATGAAGACACTAGTGTAAAAGCACCACATGGTAACAATGGCTGTTGGTAAAACTCTTAATCACAGTTTGTGATGCTGATAGAAAACTTAAGATCATTTTACCAAACTTTTACTAAATTTAGGCTACCTTTTCATTGTTTTAGGACATTACAAATACTACCAGAGATCTGTGCTTCCACATTCTTTCTGTAAATCTTGCCGCTCCTTAATTATTTTGACCAAACACTGCTTAAGCTTGTATTATAATAGAGTGAAGAGCAGTTTAAGTGTTTTTTCCAAAAAGATTAAAACTCAATACATATAAATTATTATTATTACATTTTGCTTAAAGCACAACTGTATGCTACTACTATAACTACTACTATATGGTAATAAACTTTTTGCTTCTTATTTCAAAGCACTTAAAAAAACTATTATTGTTCAAAGAAACTAAATTTCATAGCCAAAAGTTCACAAAAAATATTACAATAGAACAAATTACTTAAAAACTACATAACAGATAGCCATACATAATGTTCATAACATGCCAGATACTCACAAATGCCAACAACATAAATTTGGATGTAATTTTTTTTTTGTCCTTCACATTGTTTTTTGTAGCTCATACAATAAATTGAACACAATTACAGCTCTGATTAAAAGGATGCTTGTTCTTAAACGCGTCTGTAGAAGGATGACTAACTGATACCTTCCAAATCATCCATTTTAACCTTCACATATTGCATCAAGCAGCAGCAAACAGATGAAAGTTGACACTGGACGATTCTGCAATACTTCAGTACTTTCACTTGGTCAGAAGATAACAAATGAAGTGTGATTGCAGTGGCAAGACAGTTTATGAAGTATGCATAGTATGATATTTCCATATATGTTAGAATTTTTTTTAATTAAACTGTTAAATACTTAGGACAGTTCCAGTTGCCTAAACCTAAGGTTTTGGTGCTGTTTAGATGCTTCAGGCTACCTAAATTATCTGTACAGCACTACCAGGTTCAACATAGCACCTATAGGAGGGAAACTTGTGGCAGAGTATCCTGAGTTACCTACAATGGCTTCAGCTCAGTGTTAACTAGAATCAGCTGAATTCCAACAATCTGTTAGCTGTTCGCCCTTTCAATTTTTCTGCCAAGTATTAGATCAAGCAAGTCTTCAGAAATAGAACTATTCTGCTATATACCTTAACACTCCAGTAAGCAACTGTGCTCAGCAGACATAAAAGGTACATTCATGAAGCATATTCTATGTTCTCCAGTAACAATCACCATTATGGAAAACTCTGTAGCTGTTTCATGATATTCAGTGCATTAGTCTTTAATATATCTCTACTCAAAGAAATTATGCAAATTCTTGCCAACCTCTGCTGACATTGAGCAGATGACTGCATCCCCTTACCTCAGTTTCCCCACCTGTGGATCTGGTCACATTTGTAAGAAACCAGGAAATACAGATAAAGAGCATAGAAAGTTGTAAAGTGGTTTTTGAAAACATTTTAATAAAAACTGATTAAAAGCTCACTCATCAGTCACTGAATGGGTGGATAGCAACTTTGCTTCCAAGCAGCTTGTCAAAGAAATTTGATTGTTAAGAGAATCTCTTATACAAGCCACAGGTTTTCTTCTCCACGCCCCTTGCGTGTCTTCATTTTGTCCACTAGCAAGTGCTGGTGTAAGAGCAGTTACAAAAGGTTTCTTTAAATGTCCCTAGCTTTTACACCTTTTCCCATCTACAAGGAGAAGTGCAATGCACAAGGGTATGCACTCCTCGGTGAAGAGTTCACCCTTTGAACTCACCACCCTGTTTTTCCCCTTTCTTGTATTTATCTAATCTACTTGAGATGCTAACTGGCTTAAGTAGGAGCCCAGCTTATTGCATTATACAGATATTCACATATGGAAGTGACCACAGGCCAATTACCTCTTCAAATAGACTAGGCACATTTATTTGTATGTGTGATTCCATAAACATGAGAACACTGCAGTATAAGTTTGTATTGCCAGAAGCAATTTTGCCTGCTTTCACAGTAGCAAAATAGAACCATACTTAAAGTGTAAGATACCAGTGAACTCCTGCCTTTGGAGTATACTAAAAGGGGGCCCCAGCTCAGCAATTTGGACGCTGAGTGGCAAACACCATCTGTATCCTTTTCCCTTCCATAAAAGGAACCTTTATAGGAGTGTAAAGGAAAACAAAGAAAGATTACTACCAGTAGTTATAAATACTCGAATAGTTAATCATCCAATAAGAATGTGAATTCTCTCAAGACATTGTACTGAAGCAAATCAGTCAAAAATACAAAGCTATTGAACAAGGGTGCTCTGATAAGTAAATGATAAACTAAAAGAGCCAAACAAAAAGCTCACACTACCCCAGCTTTACAGATGTTAATAAAATATACGG
>VXAA01006346.1:127905-150995 GCA_013399115.1 Anseranas semipalmata
ACCTTAACAACAGTAGGTTTTTGCTTATTTTACTTAGGCTAATCTTGTATTTCCCATATTTTCCCCTTTTGGTCAGAAATGCTAGAGCACAGCAAGCATACCTACATGGGATTGTCTTAGAGCTCCAAAGCCAGTAAATTGCGACAAATACTTCCATGGGGGCACTTATGAAAACCTATCTTTCCATGCTGTTTTCAGTTAGTCAGCCCTAGAAATCAACACCGAGAAGAAAAATAAACATAGCTCTGACATGTACAGTAGCAAGAATTAGTGTTGTATCCAGACAAGGAATGAGCTATTTAAACCAGAAGTTAGTGGATTAACCATGCTAGCAGCTTAAAATGCATGTTTATTCAAGCTGAAACAAGAAGTCAGTCAGTGAAGCAAGAGCCTTCATTGTCAGTTTGTGCTCCATACAACCAGTTCTAATAGCTCTAAGTTCTTTTTTGTTTAGGAGTTTGTTTGTTTCTAAGGAAAATAGAATAGGGGGAATATAATTGACCCAATTGGAAGCAGTAGACTGGGATACTTGTGGCTTCTCTAGCCATACATGAAACATCAGCACCACCAAGAGGTAGTCAATGGTTAGCTAACAAAAAAGTTACCAAAAAGTAAATTTGAAATACCCCTTGCCCCCCCCCAACTTCTTCCCACAAATCTAGAGCAGCCAGCGTTTATACATACACATGCCCGTATAAAGACATGCACAATAAGGCACTCAATTTCAACAAGCAAGTAACTAGTACATATATTTTAGCTACTGTAGCTACAAATGGGTGATAAGGCATATGCATTCTGAAATAAAAATAATACAATACGGATGCAGGGACTTCATGACAATGACAATTGTCTGAACTTAATTTAGTGCAATTCCATTTGTCTTTTTTCTTTTTTTTTTTTTTTTTTAAATCACCCTGAGGAAATTATGCTTTCCAGAAAATTCGTATTTTCTTTTTAGTTTTTTAAGATATCAGTAACTGGAAATAATATAAAGAACAAGCTATATCCCTCAAAATAATTGCAAGTAGCCTATTTTGACATCTCATCTAAATACTCTTCTTCAGATATATTCAGATATCTAAGTTTGGATACTCAATAGCCAGCCTTGAAGCACATCAGCACTTTGAACATTTAGCACGTTTGTTCTAAATATTACTCCTTAATGAAAAGATCAATGCTGGTAAGATTTTGCCCACCCCAAATTTGAAAGTTATCTGAATTAAAATTCACTTTAAAGTAAACTAGGTAAATTAGGCGGAACTCATTTTCATCTTCAGTTTCAATTTGCAAACATGCATTATGTTTTCTCCTGCATTTGAAATTATTTTAGGCACTGCAATAAATTAACAGTGGTTGATGTATGATCAATAGATTTCATTACCTGGTCTGACGAGAGAACACCAATACAACACAAGATAGTCCCAAATTCAAACGCTAAAAGAAGGGGAGGCTTAAAGTATATTAAAAGTGTTGAAGGAAGGATTTCACCATTACCAGTTTACGATCAGATGACACCACATAGTCACAGTACATTTCATATTGAAATTTGCTTAATTTAATGAGAAATCTATGTATTTTATTAAGCTAGGTAGGACCCTGTCTGCCCCGTCCAGGTAACACTAGAGATGGGGGTGGGGGTTCCTTTGCTCAACTGGATTTTAATCTGTATTTTACCACTTCCTGCAAGCAGATTGCACGTTTTGTGACTAGAACTCTTCACGAGGAAGTTAAAAGGTTACTTCCCTTCTTGGTTATCAGACATTTCCAATGACCTTTGATATTTTAAGTGACAGACAGTTTGCAGGTAAAGTCACTGCTATGATTAGGGGAACCACTAGAGAAAAAAGGAAGTTAATCAAAAATCAAATAAGGCTACAATAACTTCATCTGAACAAATAAAAGGTGCATGAAAACAGTCTGTGAGATGCATTGAGTACTTTAACCTATACTACTGCATGACAAATTTTCGTGAAGACTTATGAACTGCTTTGATACAAGTATGTTACCTTTGTATAAACTCAAAATAATGTAGAGTTCTTTGTACAAGATCAGTTGTAGAAGTTTAAGACATCAACTTAGAGAAATTGAGTATTACAGAATCAAAACACTTCTCAGCCTACAATTTGGATTTTGGGATAACTCAGTTTCAAATATATAGTTCAGTAAGTTTTCAGGAAGGTTTTTTTTTCCTCTTTTCTTCAATGTCTTACATATAAGCAGCTACTTGAAAATGGATGCATTATTAAAGAGCACAGCATTAAAAATAACAGTACGGAATGAGTGAATTTTTACATATATTCTGCAAAGATTTAAACTCTCTTCCAGATTTGCTTAGCTATACTTGTATTATCAATAAATCAAGAAGCTATGCAAAGAATGCTTCTGTAAATTAACTCGAGGGAAGACAGAAGAAGAGCAACAGAAACCATTCCATCTTTGATTTCTTTTATTTTACCAAGACAACAGCTAATACAGAGTTAACAATGCTGAACACGCTGTTTATCATGCAAGAAGTATATTGAATTTTAATCCTTTTCTAACTACTGCTACTCAAGAGACAGTACAGGATTTTTGTATTTGTAGGGTAGAACATTTATTAACTCAAGCCTTCTCTCAAGTGTGACACAATCAGAATGTTCTGAACAGCTGGTTAGGAAGATAGCCAAGATGCAAGAAAGATGTCTGAGCCTCCTTTTCAAGGGCAGCCAACTCTTGTACTGTAGGTGCCAGAATATCCACATGGCCTTTATAGAGTCCACCTGCCAAAAGAGATCCAATCTAAATGATGCGTTCAAAGCTGTTTGTCAGCAGAACTAGTAACATTCAACCACAGTCATTCAGAAAGTTAAAAAAGTAAAAGTTAACAAAATAAAAACACAGGCGTAAACATGCTTTGGCCATTTGCAACCCATAGATTGTATGTAACAAATGCACAAGACAGCAAAGAAATTTTTTTTTTTTTTTTTTTTTTTTTTAAATCTATCAACCTGTCACTAGGCAGCAGACAACCAAGAAACTCAACACTGTATAGCAGAGTAACTCAAGAGTAGTTCATTACTTACCACCAAGGGCTCTTTTCTGCCCATATGTAACCTTCCCGTCAAAGTCATCTACTGGTACTTTTATGTCTGGTTCAACTTGGGCAATAGTGCAGTTTAAGTGCTCTTCAATCTCCCCCAGCAACTAAAGAAAATTTAAATTAAAATTACTCTTATGGTCCAAGACTCCAGTTAGACTAGCATTCAAAAAAACCAAAACAAAACAAAGAGACACAAACTATTCAAATAGTTTCAACAAAAACTGTATATAGAAAACAATGCTGGCTCGGGGACCAAAGGCTAATGTACTTTATTTTGCTCAACCTGACTATACAAATTAATTTCCAATCTCACCATGGTTTTACTCTACCTAGATAGAAACCTTCATTGTATATACTACTCTGCCTGTGTGAGTGTGGCTACTTTATAAAATAAACTCCCAGTCAAAGTTTATTATACCACAGATGCATCATTCACCCTACTTTAATATGGAAAGAAGGGAAGCACTGTTAATTTAATAAGCATTCATAGCTGGTATACACAACCCAATGAAAACATACTTAAGTGACACACTGTTTTGAGGTTAGAAGGACAACAGTTTTAAGTTATTTACAGCTTTGCAACAAACTATTTAGACAAAAAAAAGTATAATTAACATGTTATAACTCTTAACAGCATTTGGTTAAGAAGACGATATAGAAGCTGAAAATAAGACTCTCAACAGAATTAGGTGGGGATATTAAAGCAAGCTTTGTAATTCAAGAAGTTACTTTTATAAAATATAACTTGTCAAGTTTTCTAATTTCTTCTTCAAATGGAACTAAAGTCATAAACACCTCAAAATTAGATTTGTACTTCAACTAAACAGTTAAGACGGGGACTATACCCCACAGTCTTTTAGAGGAAATCAACAGAACCTCACAGAACAGTTTGGGTTGGAAGGAACCTTAAAGATCATCTTCTTCCAACCCCCTGCCATGGGCAGGGACACCTTCCACTAGACCAGGTTGCTCAAAGCCCCATACAACCTGGCCTTGAACACTTACAGGGATGTAGTGTCCACAGCTTCTCTGGGCAAACTGTTCCAGTGTCTCACCACAGAGTAAAGAATTTCTTCCTAATATTTGATCTAAATTCTACCCTCTTTTAGTTTAAAACCATTATCCTTGTCCTATCACTACACTCCCTGATAAAGACTCCCTCTCCTGCTTCCTTGTAGGCCCTGTTTAGGTACTGGAAGAACATTCTGGTCAAGTAAAAGGTTTACCTGCATCTCATTGTACCATATAGTACAACCTCCTTCTTCTTTCAGTCTAGTATTATAACACCCTTTTCCACGACTACTGCATACATGATACCAAACCTAGAAATAAAGGAAAACAACTTTTAAACTTTGAGAAATAGTTTAGCATATTCATTTTTATTAATTCTAGTATGAAAAATAATCCAGATATCTTTTCAGAGTCCCTTTCAGTTAAGGAGGAAAGAAGAAACAATTTTCCAATGCAGGCTGTTAAAGTCAGGCATCAACTGTGGATGGAACTTCAGTAAATAGCATCTGTTCGATTTTGCTTTGGAGTGTAATTACCTTTTCTTTTTCTTTCGCCACAAGGGAGATTGCCAGACCCATCCTGAAATAATGGGGGGAAGGAAGAGAGAAAGATGTATTTCAACAACTATTGCCAGCTTATTAAAAACCAACAAAAGAAACCCCAAGAAAGCACGGGGACTAGTCTGTACATATACATACCTTTCAGCTCTGCCTACTCTCCCAATTCGGTGAACATAGTTCTGTTTTTCATCAGGGAGCGTGACGTTGATAACTGTACAAGACACGATCCACATTAAACGTGTGCATATATGTGTGTGTGTATGTGTATATATATATATATACACATACACACACACACATATATACACACACATACACACACACACAAGCATATATATACATACACTGTGTGCGCGTACACTTTAAATACATAAGCTAATGTCACAGACCACGCAACTAAAATAAATATGGTTTTGATCACTGCAATCCTTCTCTTTAGTCCACATACACACTATCAAATGTGAACTTAACGTTCTATTACAGCAGTTACAGGTGTCATTACCTGCACTACCTACACTTAAGGCTTCCACCATAAAATTTCTTCTCCATGATTAATTACCAGCTATGTACCTGTCTTAATTAGTTGAAAGGACTGCAAATATATTAAAGCCACATGCAAATTCAATAGCTTAGTTTAAAAGTTTTGTCTTACCATAGGGAACGCCATGAATATCAATTCCTCTAGCTGCAACATCTGTGCAGATCAAAAAACGGACATCTCCTCTCTGTGAAAACACAGTCATAAGAAGTGATGATCTAAATAAACCAAACCAAAACCCAAGCACTTGAAACAGTAGCCCTACCCATTTACTGCACCTCGAAGGTGTGTCTGTACGTTTATAGAATACTCCAAATAAAGCTCTTCTGTAGTACAACAGTGCTTTTTGAACATGAATAGCTTGGTCAGTTTACATCCTTATTATTTTTTCCCAGCAACATAAGGCAAATTAAATCAATAAATGGCTTAAAAAAAAAAAAAACAAAAAAACAACAAAACCAACTGTTTAATATTTAAACTATGATTTGATTTCTGATATTCACGATCCAGTAACTTTAGAAAATAATGATCTGTTACAGAGCTTAAATTCAGGTTTATTTAGAAGTAAATCCACCTCCACACTGTCAATGAAAACCCATAAAGGTCATGTTAACTGAGTACAGATTTCCACCTAAATAAACTGCATCTCACAATTTTAGAAAGTGAGTCATAAAACATCCAAATCCAATATAATTTAAATTGAGGACTACCAACACAGATTAACACATAAGGTATGACTTCAGATACTGTGAAACGATGGAAAAGCCTGCTAGAGTCTGCTGCATCACCTTAAATCTTTCCAGGTTCTGCTTTCTTTCTTGAGGTTTTCTGTCACCGTGCAGGCAGACACATGAGAACTGATGTCCCTTCCTATCAGGGCCTGAAAGAGTTGCTATGCATTAATAACATTATATATAAGGTATGACACAGCACCATACAGCAGTGAAAGAAGTACATGTGGAAAAGAGTCTCAACGTGGGGGAATTTCGCTTAATTTATTATCACAAAACAAATTTTTAGTTACTGATACAGGCATTGGGAAAAATAAAATAAACAATTAAACAAACACCCTTCCTCCCCCCTTTATCAGAAGGGTTATGTGCAGACAACTGCTCACCTCTTCCTAAGTCTAACTTCCCTTGTTTCTCCAAACACATCTCTTTACCTTTCTCCTCACATAACCCATTTCAGTGTCCTCCTATATGTTCTCTCATACTTCTCCTTCTATGTCTGCTCATATGTGTACTTGTGTGTGTCCTCACATTTCCTTCCGTGTCTAGAGCAACTACTGCTCCTTCTTACATACATTTCAGCAGAGGCCCCACACACTTTTCTTATTGGTTCAAGTTTTGGTGCACAATAGGTTGTTTCCATCCATTTCAGAGCTGTCTAGAACTAGTACAGGCCAGTTCATGTTCTCCTCCCACATGGGACCTCCCTACCACCAAACCCTGACTTTTATGCCCAATCAACGTCAAAAAAAAATTGAGCACAACTTTGTCTGTGTCATATCTGAATATCAGTGACCTCATCATAAAATTGTCCTTAAAACAAACAGGGAAGGGAATAGAATAAGGTTTTGGTGAAAATACTACCTCCGCCCTGTTGGATGAAGTACTGCTCCATATTATCACAATCTATTTTTGTCCTGCAGAAAATAATGGCTTGGTCCATCTTGTGTTCTTTGATCGCCCGAACAGTGTACTCTCCTTTTAGGATTTTGATAGCCTCAGACCACATTTCTAAGTCAAAGTAAAGAAGGCATTTCAATCCAATTATTTAAAAATATAAAGAGCCTTTGAACAGCATGCATTTAAAAATCCTCCAGCCTTTCAGTAGACAGGTAAACACTTATTAGCAGAGCAGGTGAGTTGCACCTTCAGTGTTTTTTCCTCCCTCACCCATGTACCCTTGCTCCAAGGTAACATAATACAGAAAGAACAGAACCACTCAGTTTCAGGTTATTTATAAACATCAAACAATTGTAGTTTACACACCAGAAAAACATATATTTAAGTCTACTACAAAAATCTAAAAGTGAAGATTGAGGAACATGCCTCAAGACAATTATCTACTACAATTTAGTTTTACTTCACAACACTTACAAAGGATCATTTTACAAGCTATTACTTAACACGTGTTGCTGGTTACCTGGAGTGTTAGCACCAGGTCGTGTATTGTCTTTCGCATGTACTTCATCAGTCTAGTAAAACAAACAAACAAATAAAAAACCTTTAGCCACTTTATTGTAGCAGTTGCTAAACCACACTCAATCACAAGAATGGGGGGAAGAAAACCTACCACCAACTACCTAGAATTTATTCAATGTTATTTAAAAGCCTGCTCAGCTCTGCAATCAAAGATTCTTTCCTCTGTCAATCCAAGTCACTAAAAACCCTCATTCTGTTCATCTACAGGCCATAAGAACCAAACTCCTGACACAAGACCAGCTGCAATTTGTCCATCCTTTTCAATGGAATCAATTGTTTACACTTGCAATCCTAAGATTTCAGGTATTGTGACTGGTTCTGGCTAAGAAATAAGTAATTTTTAAAATGAGGTTTAATATTATAGATTTCTTTTATTTAAAAGAACGAAACTGTTGTTGTTGTTCTTAATAGACTAAAATGTTTAAGAGAACAGGACTGGATCCATTACATACATCCAGGGAAGTCAGATTCCAAAGTTCATACTAAAACTTCCGCTATAAATCTAAGTATGAAAAAAAATATTCAAGCATTAAACTTACTGTTCACAGTAATAAAACCTGAAGAACAGAAACATTAAAGAGCCTTGAACTTAAAATAAATACAATAAAATATCCTTTCAAATAACTGTTTTATGGATAAGGCAGCAAAAACAAACCAGTAAACATGATGAGGATAATTCACCCTGTTCTGTTAAACAACTAAGAGCCAGAAGATGAATTTGAAATGTAGGAATGTGTGTTACCTAAATAAATTTTAATTCCTGGTCAAACAAACATACAGAAATGAGTAGTAGTGCTATTCTGGATCTTTGCACAAGCCTATGAAGTTCTAGGGTACTTCAATTTATGAATAAGTTCATGCATGGAATGGAAATATCTCTACCTCTTTAGAAATAGTTCAGGTGAGATCACTAGACAAGTTGGTTTTCTGAGTGTTACATGCAAAGTTTTTCTTAAGTCACATGAAAGTTTCAGTTTTTTAGAATCCGTCCAGTACTTAAAAGATGTATTAACTAAAATCACTTTCTCTAAATATTTGTTTTCACTTCAAACTCCAGTTAATTGACCAAGCCAAGCAGCTTTATATCCGTGAATGAAGAATACCTTGTTGAAGAACCAAAATCCCACAAAAGCCATAGAGTTTTGTCTCACCTTTAAATAATAACCTCAGAGGAGGGGGCATGGCACAAAATGTGTATGCACCTCTCATGGCAGACAAGACTCTGTAAAAATTTTTCTTTAAAGACCAACTGTCTTTCAGAACCTTAGACAATGAAAATCATTCTGGCTTTATGGGATGAGAAATCCTCACTTGGACAAGGTCCAATAACATACTAAGCAAAAACAAGCCATTAGTCCACACTTCCTGGAAGAAATACTTAACTCCATTTAACTTAAAAATTAGCAAGAAATTAAATAAAGTTGAAAAGTAATCTAAGCATTCTGTTCTACCACCAGACAAGTTAATCAACCTTTAATCAAAGAAAAGTTTTGAATATAAACACATAAAGCTGGTTCATGTAAAAAAGGACAAAATTATTCATGTAGATCTCAAAGCAATGGACTATAATCATTGTTAAATCATAAGAAAATGGTTGCTCCTATATTTTTCCCTATACTAGAATCAGATATAAACCTAAAATCCAAGTGAAGTAAATTCACGCTAAGACTTAACCAAAGGCTCTGACAGGCCTAACTAAGGAACACTCCAGAGACAGTGAGGTGGTAAGAAAACCTACTGATCCTAATGCGTATGAGTTGCTAAAAATGAAATAGAGTGATGAGTGCTTCCCACTTGAATAGGTGTCAGGTGAATGCAGAATTCAAACCCAAGACTTAAATGTAGTCTGAGATTAAATCCATTCCTCTAAAAATTGTTCATCTCACATAGGTTAGAGACAGAAAGCACTTTACAGAAAGATCAGTGTTGGAAAGTTTACCTGTCTCTTCTGAATAATCAGAAGGAAGTACCAACTACAGTGAGGCTACAGACCATTAGCTGTGAAATGACTGAATAAGTGCTGTGGTGCCATTGCTCTCTACTACAAAGAAGAATGTTACTCCATCAGGATTTTCCTCAATCATGTTCATAAGACTGATGTTAAAAAACGCAGTGTTACGACGTTACAAATATTATGCTGCTGACTAACATGGAACAACCCTTTCAGATACACTGAACTTTCAATAGCTGGCAGAGATCCTACAACACTAGGCCTCAATTCTGCATGTTAAATAAGTAAACAGGTAATCTAAGTTCATCTAAGTTCAGTCTAAGTATAAACCACTTACTCTGATATGATTCTTGCCAAGCTTTTCCCAGAGTTTATCAGCTTTTGGATTTACAGGCACAACTACATGGTGTACAGTTTCAGGGACAGAATCTTCTCCTTTCAGATCAACCCAGGTAGGAAAATGCATGATCTTTTCAGACAGTTTTTTCACATCAAAAGAATGCAGTGTTGCAGAGCACACAATCACCTGAGAAGAAAAAAAAGCCATATGAACACCAGTGAAGATCAGATTCTCCTAGAGAAAAACAAAACAAAAATAAACAAAAAATAAAAATAAAAAACAGAGTAGAACTGAAAGAATATTATGTAGTAGCTGAACAGCACACTGCAGCACAACAGTCTCTCCCAGACTGGCTTTCCTCATCACATCATCTACTCAGCTGATCAGTAAAGACAAAAAAGTTACTAACCTATTCTCTTAGAGAAACCCAATCATTTAAGAGGAAAAAAGCAGAATTACTGAGAGCTGATTATTAAAGCAGTAGAAAACAGTGTAAGCAGTCACTCATTTTTCAGATACATTTATATCGTGTAACCCAAACACTGCTAGACACTGGGCTTCAGATCTAGGATCTGAAAAACATATATGTTCACAGGCAATTACTGAACCTAATGAACAAGTGTTACTCATGGATAAGAGGTGTAACGAAGAACAAGCTACTTCAAAGAAGCAATGTTCCATACCATGCAATAGTCAACAACTGAAAGCAGTACAGACCACAAAAAACAAGAACAAAGTTTATACCTGAAGTCTCTTTCCATCTGAAGTTATCTGAGGAATTTGACTGTGGATCCTGTTTATGAAGTCTGAATAACCTTGGAGAAGAAGGCCATCCTACATGGGAATAAAATGAAAGAAAAAGATGCAGTTCTTATTTATTTGTCAACCTATATACCTGAGTTAAATAACCAATACACTTGTAGTCTCAGAAGCCTATGCATTTAATTAGCTGAACACGTCAATGCCTATCTCGGATATTACTACTACGGATGGAGAAAAAAAAGGAAAATTTGGAGTATTTTCAAGTACAGCTGCTCTGCTTCACAAGAAATGAAACATCTGCTTCAGCTGCTTCTCCTAGTTAATACTCCAAGGCATTTTATCTATGTGAACACTCAGTTGTGCTATAGTAGATCAGAGTGAGAAAGAGAGGCACTCATTTCACAGCATATTGAGTAGGACATACATTGGCTTCAAGAACTGCTGGGTAATCAAAAATGTTTATCTAGTCTTTGTCCTTTCAAGTTTCCTGAATACTGTGCTGTACAGAGACAGGGACTGACTTCATTAATCTTATGAATACAGCCTGAAATATATTTCTCCATTAGATAAACTTCAAACAGCTTTACAGAGAGGCTACAAGAGGAAAAGTTACGTAGGTTATTATGCTTTGAAACAACAAGGAGATTAACCTGGACTACTCTAGTAGTAGCTAACTGTTAAGTACCAAATGCTACAGAGCAATGTTGTCTCATTACATCTTTTAGGAAATGTTACATTGCATTTAAGAACAGAATTTCAGTATCATCTAGTTCTCTACATACAGCTTCATCCAGAACGAGGAATCTAACTTGAGATAAATTAAGCTTTCCTGTTGAGACCAGGTCATCCAGTCTTCCAGGAGTTCCAACGACAATATCCACCTATGAAATACAGAAGAACATTATTTGGTCACATAGCTAACTCAGAGGCATCACCAGCTTTGCCTAAACTTCAGTTTGTGAGACAATTTGCAGTCTGATGCCCTATTTTCTATGAGTTATAACCACAGAATCCTAGAGTAATTTATATTGGAGGGACACCTTGTGGTCATCTAGTCCCCACATCCACTACCACATGCAAATGTAAACTTCCAATTTGCTTTAGAATTCTCTGGACCCTGCCCAGTAAAATTTTTGGCATCTTCAAGGACAGAGATCCCACGAACTCTCCAAGCAGCAGATCTGTTTTTAAATGGGGATAAAATAAATGCAAGTATACTTCCACAGTAAGAAAGTTATCAAGTCTACCAACCATAGAAATAAACTTAAGATTTTGCCAGATGGAAGGGTTCACCATCATAAATTTATGATTCATATGGAAGTTTAGCAATCTTCCAGTTCAAATCTGCTTAGGAGAAACAGTTCTCATTTTGGCAGCTAGAGCCATTGACAAAACTTAATAGTGATGTAGTCTCACTTACAAAAGCAAGTCTTAAAAAGACACAACTGTCCCTAAGGGACAATTGAATTGACTGTACATTCCATGCTGCAGAAACTAGACTGGTTCCTTCTATGTAGGACTAGTTTGCAGTGTAGGTTGAACCTGACTATTGCAGACCAGTTTTATTTGCATAAATGTGAAGAAGTTAGTAAGAAACCTGTCTCTATCTTGATAATTAACAACAAATGTCAAAAGTTAAACTTCTATTTTAAATTTTTCAGCAGTACTCAAGCATAACAGAATTTGAGCAAGTACTTTAAATATTTGTATTGAGAGTGGCCATGGAATTAAAGTGACAAAAGGTAGAACAGTGCGATATGAGCACGAGATAAACTGCACGGTCTCTTTTTAGCTGGTTTACAGGAATTAAAGGGAGTGTTATTACTGTCCTCTAGGGACATCATGAGTTATTTAGAACCCAAACTATTAAGTCATATGAACAAAAATAAATACATCTTACTCCTTGTTCCAGCACAGAGAGTTGATCTCTTGCAGCAACCCCACCAATAATCAGCAGTTCCCTAAAATGAAAATTACATCAACGTATTTTGACATTTGATATTTTTTTTGTTATAACCAGGAGAGAAATTAAACATCACGCTGAAGATTGATTCCACTATTAATAGTTATTGAATAACATTTCTGAACAGTAATTAGGAACAAAATAGTAAAAAAATAAATTAAAGTTCTTCCTTTCTTATGTAGTACATTGTACTTTAGAGAAGTGAAAGTTTTAAGTTGTATTTTAATTCAGTTATTTTATTGCTGTCCTATTAAACATTTAACACATGAACCAATTTCACCTTAAAAAAAAAAGAGAAAAACAATCTGTTCCTTAAAATCATAAACAAAAGTTATCTTAGTAAGTTCCCTGTATTCTTGAAAGCTAGCAACGCAAATAACCAAGCTAAATGAGTCTTGCATCATAACTTGTCTCTCGCTATTGCTACTAACGTGCAATTCTACTAAAAGCACTCTTGTAAACTGACTAGTTTAATATAGAGACACTTTTAAAAGTTTTATAAGCACAGTTAAAAGAGGAACAACTTTAGACCAAAGCATCCTGTAGACAAACTATTTTTTTTGTTAGAATGGCAACCCCATACTAATCAGTGCAACATTTGTCCTGTGAACACTCTAATGTAAACAGAACAGACCTTGTATACAGCTATCTGATGAAGTCTGACTACAGCAGAAAAATTAGAAGGTTGACTGGTAGCAGGTATTACTGAGACTATTATCATTAGCACGGCAAATTAAGGTCCATATAGCAACAAAATGGAACCCTACCCCCAAACTAAGTCACGTCCATCGACAATGTCATAAACACAATCTAGGTAACAGATGCACTGTTACCTTAATTTGGGATTATCGACGTATTTTTTGAACTGCTTCACATTGTTCAAAGTTTGTTCTGCCAGCTCTCTTGACGGTTCTACAATCAATGCTTTTGGAGCATTTGGAAGGTTCTGTGTTTGAACCACCTGAGCATTTCCTAAGATTTTAAGAAAAAAAACAACCATTAAGACAATCTACATACCCTTCCTGGAATTTATTACTGTAAATAAACTTGTGATTCTAAATATTTCATTAAAGAGTGATGTTATTGCTTCACATTAATATTCAGAGATTACAAATAAATCTTGCCATGACAATGGTGTACTAGCCACGCAACATAATTTATTTTTATTGCGGAGCTTTAGATACTCTGGAGTAACACGTTAAGAGAAGTTCAGCTATCCAATGCATTTCTAAGTTCAAAGTGTTAGACTACTTGCAATTTAAGTTGAAGACTCTGAAGACTTTTGAAAAAGCGCTAATTTTGCTACCACTAAGGTGTTTGCATTCTAAAACCTTGAATACAGCAGTAATGAAAAAATTGAAGTAATCAAAAAGTGTTCTAAGACAATCTGAATATACAATGGAGAAATTTAAAGGTCAAACCTACCTGCATGTTGTGATTTTACAACACTACCGTCAGGAGCCTTGCAAAGACCAATATAGCCATCTTTTGGTGGAAACTTGAAGTCTTCTTCACCAAAATTGAATTTCAATTCAGCATTCTAGATTTCAGCAAAATCATGTGATACAGATTCAAGAGACCATGTAAAATGAGAAACAATTCTGCAAGTAGGTTCCCCCATGAGAAACCATCTAGACCCAAAAGGTGTCTGTGGAGATGGGGAATGTGGTATTTTTTCCCCTCCCTTCACACTGTTTCTCCAAGAAGTCTAAAGCCTGCCAGACATTTTGTGCTTGGTTCTAGTTCTTAAAACTCTTCTTCTACATCAAAATATTACAACATTTATAGATATGCTGAAAACTTTTTTGAATGTTTATGTTCTATTCATATTTGATGACTAAGCATAATTAAAAAATAATAATTTTTAGACTTGTACATTTCTCTGGCCACCAAAAAGTTCTGCTAAACCCTTTACTCGGTAAGACATCATCCCAGGAAGACTGTAAGAACAAAGACATACTACTAGATTAACAGAACCTTAAGAATAAATGAAACAGGAAATGTAAGAGTTCAGGCATACCGCTTAAGAAAGTAACTTAAAAGTGTCAAAGTTTTATCTCTGTTGAATCACACTATACTGAAGTTTAATAAAGACAAGATGGTGCTTGCTCCAAGCTATTTTACCCTTATATTCAAGTTTCAGTAAATCAGTTTGAATCAAGATATTCGGTATTTAGCTTGAGCAGTCCTTGTCAAAACTGATACACTGGTGAGCACTCCAGTAGTGGATTAATAGTGCACAAAATGAAACAGTGTAAATGTGCAACTACAGTAACTGCAGGCAGGTATGCAAATTTTTATACATAACCAGGTAGCTACCAGAACTAGAATAAATTTCATGAACTTGCGCATCTGTGAAATTCCTATGTTACCTTCAGTACGCAAGCTGCAAAGAGTGCCTGGTTCCTTATGTGTGGTGGGATTTCAAATGCAAGGCCAAGGTCCTTCCCTGAAAGCAGGGATTTTTCAGTCAGACTCCGCATGTGTGCACATCCTCCCTCCCCCACCATGAGAGCATCCAAGTTAAATTCCAAAGAAGAAAGTAAAGAAAACTCACCATTTTTGGAAAATTTTATTTGTCCTTTATCTATGTCTAGATAACATCCGATTGTATCATGCATAGTGAATTCCTACAATGAAAAGAAGTTTGTGAAACTAACAAATTTTAGGGTATTTAGTGGATTAAGAAAACAGTGCTTACATTCTGCCAACTTTTACAGTCTTCATAGCTCTCCCTACTAAATACTTATTTTCAAGAGAAGCAAGTTCTACTTTTATTGCAATATTACTGCTGTAAACAGCATTCATATTTTTGATTAAACATCTTCAGTAAACTGCCCAATTTATCTTAGACATTAAACTTTTATTGCTGCTTTAAATTTACTCGAACGCTTTGACAATGATAAATTCAAGTCATTTAACTGGAAGAATTCTGCATTATGAAGAAATGCATTAATCATGCATTTAGTAGCCAATGTAAATCCAAGCTTAGAGCATCAAACACTAATAGAAACCTATTTTCTGACTACATGAAAAGACTCACTCTTGTAGGAGGTACTAAATGCATATACATATACTTAAATAATTCATTTAAACAGTATAAAATCTTTTCATTGTAAAGGTATTTACTAAAACCCTATATACTGCAAAGTGTTTCAAGTTCAACAGATCAGAAGTCACTATTATAAAAAAACTACAATAGTCATAAAAGCTGCAAGTTTTATGGTACTGAGCATTCACTGATACCACAAAAAGACATTTCTACTGTATTATTCATATTTATATAAGTTATGCTTAAGCATCCATGAACTCTTGAATTGCACACTACGCAAAAAACACTGCAGATATTCCTGGTAGACATTTTCAGAAGAAGTATATATTAAGATAACAGTTTTAATGGTACTAAGTAGCCAGAAATGGAGCCTAAATGTATCTTATCAGCATTTAACTATGTATTTTGAAGTTTTAGAGACTTCAATTGCCAGTATACAGGCTTCAATGCCCTCACTTTGACGTTCACCAAGGCATACAGATAGGATGTAAGTCAAGAGACAAATCTAAGAGGTCAGTTAACCGCTAACCTATAACACACAGAAGAGCTTTATCTTCTAAATAAATCAATATCACTGTGGTCTAGCTACAATCATAAACCCAACATGCTAACTGCTTTTGTTAAATCTGTTAATATGCTTTTGTCCAAAAATGCTTTGAGGTTTTGTGGTATTTTTGCTTAGTGACTTTACCTTTGAAAGTTAGCACTGTTAGGAAAATACAGTTGATTGTTACAGCACATAATCAAGATGCACCTTTATTAAAAAATAATGAAGAATTGAGAAATGAATAGCACTGTTTCTATCAATAAGTAATTCAAGCTTACCTCACCATAGCTGTCAAATTGCTTGTTGTGAGATTTCTTACCAGTGCCACCAAATCCAAAGCCGAATTTATCAGTGCCTGAAGACAAGGCAGAGCACGGCCTTTTACTGTTTGGCTGACAGGTTACATTCCACCCCCCAACCCCTTTGTCCATTATCATTTATATTACCAACTGAAACCTTTACCGTGTAAAAAATAACACACAGTGCTAACTGAAGACTTCTAGTTTTGACGTATTCTAAAATAATCTTTCTACCAGTATATTGATTGATTTTACTGGTCTCTAGTCACCTTCATAAAAAAAACCTGAAATAAAAGGAAAAAGGCCACAAGAAACATAACCACCATCTATACAGATTTCTTCTTATGAGCAGAAGAAAATTTGTACAAGTTCTGAATTCTCTGATATTGCTATCCCTCCCAAGGAGTCCCTTCTCTGCAAGAAGAGAACAGGATTCCAGCCATTCCATAATGCGAATATGAGAACAGTCTATGGGATTCCAGTAGATCCATCTTCTAATGATGAAACTCACCCAAATCTAGTGAAGCCTGCATAGCTGACCAACCAACTCTGCACAAGCCTTGGTCATGACAAGACACTTCATAGTAGTATTTTCCTTCAAAAGAGGGGAAAAAAAAAAGATCAAAACCCACCTAAATTTCAATTTCATTGAGGTGATTCAGTTTGGTGGTCAAGGATCATGCATGTCTAACATTTTCACCCTCTGCTGTAAGTCATAAAAGCCCCTGCTGTGTTAGGGTGAAAGGGTTCTGTAGGTACCTATGTATCTGGATGGAGAAACATGTACCAGAAAATAGCAGGCCTAAGAGAGGAAAAGTATGTGCTCAGAGGTAGTGTGTGAAAGTCTCCAAAGAACAGATAAGGTAGTGAGACACCAGTGGTTCTCCAGAATCCACAGCATCTGATTAAACTCAAAACACCAGGGGTCTGCCAAATCAGTCCAAGACCACCAGCATGCACTAGCACTGACAACTAGTTGTGTAACTTGAACCACATTCAATTGGTTGCCATGTACAGATAGATAGACTACAGGATTGTGCACACCTGATGAAATCAGACTGTTCAAGGGTCCTTCTGAACACCCACCTAGAATTACTGGAGTGTCAGTATGATTGCTTCCGCCCAAACAGTTGGGACTGGCCTCGCAACTGTTACTCCAACCAGATAACCATGAAATTTGTGCATGCATGTGTCTGTGTGGGAAATAATTGAGAGTACCGTGTGGACAGCTATTTCCTATTAGTAACATCTTAATTAACAAAATATGTTCTCATGAACACTGGATATGATCTCCCCTGTCTCAATCCCCTATCAGGGAAAAGGTAATTTACACCATAAGGAGAGAAAAACAGACTGAACTATTTGCCTTTCCAAAGTCTTCAGCTAGCAGTAAATTGAGTAATGCCACATCTGCTTAGATAGATAGTAGATTTTAAATGTCACCCACTGTTAATGTAGACAGCTACAAGTGGGTGTTGCTGCTAAAGTTTTTAGGAGTCTCTGAAATACATTATTTTATATCTACCTTTAGTCACACCTCTAGTTGCTCTGCATCCATGCCATTCTTTCACTTCTCTGCTTTGACAACACAGACCGTCTGATCCGATTGCTGAAGATGACAAGACAGTTTTAGTTAAAGAAAATGTTTTTTTAACAGCTTTTTAAAGAAAGCTTTGTGCATACTTTAGTTTATTCTTTTTGTTTCACAATGTGAACATTTCAAATGCATGAAGAACAATTAAAGCAGAGTTAAGACAACTCACCAAAAGCTGATCCTCTATCATATGGGTTCATTTGCCATTTATTGAGCACTAAGTTCGAAAGACAGCAACAGAAATTGTATTAAAGCAACAAGGTACGCCTGGAGAACTCAAATTCAAAATTCACATTGGCTCTGCAGCCTAGCTTAATATTTTGGGAAGACAGCCTTATTCTAAACCAATTCAAACCCCTAGGTCAACAAAGGCCTACAACTTAGGCACAGATGACTAATGCAAAGCTATTCTATGCAAGTTTAGATTATTCCATTAAGGACAGCACAGATTAAACAACTGAAAATGCAAAAGATATTTATAACGTAAGCCAGAGTTTAAGTCAACTGCACTGTCAACACTGTAGCAGTAGTTATTACTAAACTGAAAGATGAGAACTCCTGTAACATCTTCAGAATGTTGTTTCTACAGCTACTGTCAATGACTAATCTCAATCTATAACTACTATAGACTAGACACTGTTACTAGCTTTCAAGTTGCAAGTCTATTTAAATGGATGTATGTATTAGACACATATACTGTGAGAATAATACCAGGGTTACAATCCATGCTGTATCAATAGGTTCTAGCCCAGTGTATTGCCAACTCACTTCAACATTTCCTAATTCAAATCTGCAGCAACTCAATATGTTGTTACACAGCTACCAAATCCATCTAGGTACCAGAAGAGATACAACACATTTATTCAGGACAGCAGACTTGAAAGATATTACAGTGCTACCCAGTCACACAAAAGTCAGTTTGCACCTAGAAGGGCCTTCAGCTCAAATTTAAGTAAGAGGCCCAAGCTGACTATGCGACATCACTGCTGATGTCTCATCTGTCCCAACAACTGGAAGATTTTATTTATTTAAAGTCCTTTTAAGCTGGCCACTACAGTGGTACACTGTGGATCCATCAGCCTTAAGCTAAAGGCAATGAGCATCACTAAAAGACTGTGTAGTCCACGGCATCCCAGCTCTTTCCATGAATATCATTAAATGTATATTTGTAATTTTATAACATCTGGGGTAATTGTATTCTATTTGTATTATCCCAAATAAAGAAAAGACCCATTTAATGGCAAGTCAGGTTACCTTTACTTTGGGGCTTTATGGAATCGACATTAACTAACAGCGCTCCAAATTTTATCATTGGGATGGATGAAAACTTACCTGCACCACCAGTTTTAATAGTTGCTTTCCCTTTCTTCCCTTCCATCTGGTCCTTCAGTGTTTCATAAACAATCTGGATAACTGGAATGCTAAAAGCCTAAAATATAAAAGTTATTTTGCTACCACAATCTATATAGGTATTTCCAGATATACATACAGTCTAGTTTTCAGTTGCAACACCCATGGGCTAGAAACACTTGAAAACATACCTAAGTGTATGCTTAAATACATATTCAAATGTATACATATTCTCTCTGTACGTATACACACAAATAAACACAATGTCTCTCACCACAAATACTTTTACTTTCTACTACTTCCTATTAGATTTAAATTTGATTACTTACACCAGTTTTTCCACTCCCCGTTTCTGCAGCCTACAGGAAGAAAAATTTAAGAGTTTAATCAGTTACAACTTTCACAGTAAGGATCATTCTACAGTTCTATTTTAAGAAACTGTAAATTAAAGTTACTTTTACCTCTGCATAACACAGAATACATTAAGAGTAATGCCACCGCTTCACAGAAATTAGACAAACACAAAACCTTTTCAATGGACTTGGAACATAAAAGTTCTCAGAGTTCACCACAAGAACTATCTATATATGTCTGAGTTCTCGAGGTGCCACAGAAGATTATAGGAGGCATTATTCTGATTATGGAATCAAGAACAGATCTGCAAAAGGCATGATAAACAGCATGCCAATCAGGTATCTTCAAGGTTATTGAGACTGAAGCATTTGTTGAAACAGTATTTGTCATGTTGCATGCAGCTCTGTATCAGGTGTTTACAACAAAGAGGAGAGTAGATGGAACCAATTAGCTTTCATTCGTGCAGCAGTGCCTGTCAAATTGTCAAAAACTAAAGCCTAAGAAGAATGAGCTCCATCTGCAAGAACAAGTAGAAACACACCAGGAACTAAAAAATGTTTTTTAGCGCAAGGATGTATTTTTCACTTAAGAAGGACAGAAGATCTATTGTTAACTACAGACCCTTCTGGAAAGGAGGAAACAATGCACAAAGAACTTTCAGCTAAGAGACACATGCTTCCTTGGAATAGGGCTGTCCTGCATACATACCATAAGTACATCACCACCTCCCAGGATCAATGGGATAGATTCTGCTTGAATATCTGTAGGAAGACTACAGGAAAGAACACATTAATACGAATAGAAGTTATCAGAAGAAAAAAGGAATTTTGCTTATACAAGAACTCACAGAAACCACTATAATGTATCAGTCATGCAAGATGTGAAATTGCAGGTGAAAGTTATTCCTCCTGGCTTGCAGCTAAGGACTTGAAAAGGTGGAGAATTACATGGAGGGTTTGGAATAGGTGATGTACTTTGACAGGAAGCGACAAGTGTTCAACTTGCCATTGACCAGAACCCCCAGATCCCTCTCTGTGGGGCTGCTCTCCAGCCTCTCATCCCCCAGCCTGTACGTACAGCCAGGGTTGCCCTGTCCCAGGTGCAGAATCCAGCACTTGTGGATGCAGTGGATTCAGTTGCACCCTGACAACAGGGCTGTATCTTATATCATTAAGCTAATGACAAAAGAAAAATATTAATTATTTATTCCCAGATTTCCTCTCTTCCAGTATGGTTCATTTTTAAAGGCACTCACATTTACAAAATTCCTACTCAAAACTGAAAAACAAAGTAAAGAAACAAATGTAACCAGCATTTTCAAACAATCTCAGCTAATTAACACCATGCATACAGGAAAAGCAGAATTACATAAAGACTGTCCATACAAATAACATTCATTCTGAATGACAATTCAAAACAAGCTCTAAAGTACAACATTTTAGCCAAATAAGCAACTAACACCAGGAAGAATAACTTTTGTAGAATGACACACTCAGGCACCAACCCCGAAGAACACAAATTCAGACCGCAGTTTGGAAAACACTCACTAAACTAGCATCAATTAAGGGACAGTATTTCATACAGTAATCCCACAATACAAAATAAATGAACCAGAAGCACAGAGGCTTTTATCAAACAAATTACACTGAAGTATAAGCTGTCATACTTTGCTTGCCCAAGTTTGTGTGTTACCACTGCAGTTACAGTTTGTGTTCTTCAGCCACTCACACTATGAAGAAATACAAGAGATGCAGTGGCACTAAAGGGAAACATACCTCTGGTGTCACATTACAAAAAAAGCATGTATTTTGAGAAGTATGTGATACATCACTGAAAAAAACATTAGACTTTGCCAGGCCCAAAGGTATGCCTACTTACAGCCAATCCATCTCCTCCACTGCTTGAGCTATCTCAGGCATAACACCCATTTCTGTAAGACAAAAAAAAAAAAGCCAACAAGCATCACTAGTTACCTCAACATAGCCCAAAAGGAAGTGTTGACATTTGGAAATTTTTAACTACAGACAAAAACAAAAAGGAATAATTTTTGGCAATAGCATATGCAATGTTATCTACAGAACTCCAGTGATACATGAGAAACATCTTCCTTCCCCACATATACTTTTGGCAGTTGTCCCCACTTTCAGTGGCCATGGAAAGAACTGGGCATATTCTCAGGGGAAGCTGCTGACATGATGGCAAACCAAACGCACTGGCAACTGAGTACTGCTTCAAGGGCCACGTACTTTTCATGTTTGCACATTTAAGAGAACTGCCTATGCAAAAAGCAGGGCAGACGGCAGACTGTTAATCACAGAGATGCTGACTTCCTACAGTTGAAATGCAAACAGTTTCCAAAAAAGCAAACAAACAAACAAACAAACAAACAAACAAACAACAAAAAAAACCCAACAACTTTATCAAAAAAGGGACTTAAATTTGAGATGCTTAAGTTTCCTTTCACCACAGCTTGCCATACATGATTATGCCAAGCATAATAATGAGGCAATGCTTTGATTTTCATATAGTTACTGACCACATCCAACTTTTAAAGAATATTTTCTTAGATATCCTTGCTGGAAAACTCGTCAAGGTCTGATGCTCATACCTTCACCACAGGTTAAATATATGAAGCCACACAGCAAAGTTTTTATGTCGATAAACAAATTCTCTCTCTCTCAAATCCCCCCCCCCCCCCCAAAAAAACAACAAAAAAAGCCAGCAGCTATTCAATAGGGGTAAGAAGAAAGCAGATCCAATGACAGTATTCTGCCATCAACGTAATTCAGACGCTAGTTATCCTTCCAGGTGGATAACGTTGCTTTAAATCAACTTCTTTAGATACCAATATATTTTATGTTCTTAAAGGGAGTTTTTACATAGTAGTCTTCACACTGTCACATGCTGGCTTTACACGTGTGCATATATATATAGCCAGCATGTGACAGTGTGTGTACACATGTATATACACACACACACGTACACACAAAGAACTTCGTTAGCGTACATAGATGTATGCAGCCAGAAATTATTCTTACATTTGCAATAGTAATATGAATACTATTAAAAAATGGGGGAATATTTTACTTGTATTGTTTTCAGAAAGCTTCAGTTTTCAAGTATTAGTTTTTACTTCTAAAACCTTAGATAACCCACATAAGCAAAAGGCTTTTTCTTAGCAACAAAAATAACTATTAATTACAAATTAGAGATAAATCCCGTAAACATTTTTTCCACTTTTAATACACTTGCCATTTATGCTGATTAAGTTCTTGTACTCTACGCTGAAATAAAACAACTAGCCATGACACTATGCAAACTTTCCTCCACGATACAATACAAATAATCCTGTCCGCCATCTAAACTTATCTCCAGATCTAAGGAAGAAGCTTCAGCATTTTCATTGATGGTGAGGTATTTTGATTGGTTGCTTGTATATATCTATGTATCTATCTATATATATAGATAGATACATACATA